>UESW01000140.1:0-75987 GCA_900491605.1 Calamus simplicifolius | reverse complement strand
CGGTGCCTCTTGCAGAACTGTATGCGGCATGGGCGTGTATCTCCTATGCCGTTCGGATCCTGGGTGCCCGCAGTCTTATCATAGAAGGTGATTCTATTATTATTATTTGATGGATCCGGCAGGAGCTCAGTTCCCACTTGCCTATAATCCCCTTATTGTGCGATATTCGCTCTATTATTTTGGAAGCTCCTAACGTCCAAATTCGACATGTCTACCGTGAAGCCAATACTATTGCTGACTGGATTGCTGCCAGGGTGGCCTCTCACTCAGGTAGTTGGAGTTGAAAACAGGATGACCCTTGCTCTCTTATCCTTTCTCAATTATTATACTCTGATATATCATGTCTGACTCATCTTAAAGTAGTGTAATCATCTATCTGTACAAAAAAAAAATAAAAAATAAAAATAAAAAAAACCAAGCACTCCTAAAATTGACTTGACGTTGGAGTTGGATCCACAAATTAGCAAAACAGTAAGCTATAGGCTTAATATCAATATCCAATTACTTTCATTGAGTATCAAATTCATGTTATTTGAGACATTTGACGTGGTATCAGTGTCTTACTTTACAGAGTAATGAGGACTAGACTATTTTACTTAATGGCGATACATAATGGGACTAAAAAATGATACGAGATACTTGATCAAATCACTACACACTACAAGAAAAAAGGTTTTTTCCAACAACTATTCCCTACGGATAATAAATCATACGTAGGAAAAGATATTTTTTTCCAACAAACATGTATGGTCGTTGGAAATATATTATTTTATGCAATTTTTTCCGATGAAAAAAGGTAACCGTCGGAAATGTTTTTTGTTCCGATGAACCATCGAAAGAAGGCGTTGGAAATAAGCTTTTATTTCGTTGGAGGTGGCCTGCCAAACTTATTTCACGTTTTTTTTTCCGTTGGCGCCAGGTGGCCCGCCAAACTTATTTCATGTAACCCCCTTTTTCCTCCGCCCTCTCGTCTTCTCCCTTTTCCTAAAAGGGACGACGGCAGCGGCAGTGCTCTCTCCATCCTTTCGTCTCCTTTCTTACCCTAAAAGGGACGGCGGCAACGGCAATTGCGCGTCTTCTCCGTTTCCCTACAAGGACGTGCTAGGATCTAGCACGGCAACGGTGATTGAGCACCAGCAATAGTGAAGATAAGAGAAACCGGTGAGTTCCTTTTCTTGATTTTTGCTTATTCTTTTTTGTGATTTTTTTTCATAAATCTGGCAAGATAAGAGGAGAAACGTTATGGAGCTTCCTTCAATCTTTCTTTCTTCTGGAGATGGTGGTGGTAGCCATTGGCTGAGGGTTTTCGTTCGATGGAAAATACTAACAGTAATATAAAGAGAGAAAATATGGGAAGTATGGTGAACAAGAGCTTGGTTTTTCTACTAAGTGTTGACATGGTGATAGGAACAGAGCAAGGGTTGGAGAGCGATGGAAGTGCAGAGAACTCTTAGCTCTTGGCTCTTGGCTCTTAGCTAGCTCTTGGGTCTATATATTATTATGAGAAGGGATGGGAGAAGGACTGGGCAGATGGGAGAGTGATTGCGAGAACAATGGCCTTGTCGGGTGGTGAGATTCGTGCTATTTTGAGTGGAAGTCGATGTGTGAAGCAGGGAATGTTTTACATTGCCAATAGGCCACGTTCAGATGCTATCAAGAGCATGGCTTGCACCAACTGCAAGTTTCATCTTAGCAAGTTTACTAAAGATGTGAAGTCATGGAGTGTAGGGTGGTAACTAGCATAATTTAAGCATCTCATAAATTATCTCTATGATAGGACTGTATATGGGTTAAGATTGCATGGATTGCATTATCAGTCATAATTAGCTAGAAACGACATGTGATCATCTTATGGTCAGAAAGTGGAAAGTAATCAACTAAGGAACCAATTCGAGTGCTTGCATCTTTTTTCTCAATAAATTAGCATTCATTGATTTTTGCCACCCTGAGGTCATAGACTTAACCAGGCCTACTCATCAGAATGCAATAGCACATCAATGTACAATACAATTAACTAGCTGTCATCACTTATGGTGAAACAGGTAGGCAGGATGCATACATGTACAACAAGGTCGTAACATGAATGCTACCAGTCTACAGCACTTAACTAAGAATGATTTATATGAAAGAGATACAAGATTCACATTTCCATGTAGATGACATTTTAAAAAATAATTTAATAGTACTTGACTTGTCGCCAGCTAAAGTCAGGAAAAAGGAGGGAAAAGAAAGCAAACACTTGAACATCATACCAAGAAAAGATGAGCGTATTGCACGTTCAAAAGCACCCTCTCCTATGTACCCTGAGCTAAGCAATCAATAATGCGTCTCATGGCCTGGGTAAGAACTCAGCACCTACAGCCTCGAACATGACCAAATTTAACAAACTGTTTTCTATTTCTTCACCACTAGACACCACACATGACACAACTATTGTCAATCTCAGATGCTTTCCAATATGGCAGATTACTTAGATCAGAAGTTTGAGAAATATGAGTAAGAAGCATAGGTTCTTACATTTCCAATATGGCAGATTAAATTTAAATAGGTAGTGGCCATCAAGGAATCATGAATACCACAGAAAGAAAACAAAAAAAACACATATTGATGTTCTCTACTTCATTTATTTGGACATTGTTGTAGCATTGTTTCTTGTCATATATCCATCTCTAATCTCAACATGGTGATATGCGGACCCTAATGTCCATATTGATATATTTGGTCCATTGTTGCTGAATCCTTCAAGATATCCCATGATCATTCTGACCCTAATGTCCATATTGCATTAAG
The DNA here is from genome assembly GCA_900491605.1 of Calamus simplicifolius. NCBI lineage: Eukaryota > Viridiplantae > Streptophyta > Magnoliopsida > Arecales > Arecaceae > Calamus > Calamus simplicifolius. Next base: position 73,197 of record UESW01000140.1, on the reverse strand, counting down.
TCTCGTTTGTAAGTTGAAAGTATCTTAGCTTTTATTAATATCATATTGTGATCAGTTAATTATTATAAATTGATGCAAGTAGCTTTCATTGTTTTGTTGATAATATGCTTTTGCAACTTATTAATGTTTTCCTAATTTTTTGCTTAATTGATAGGATGAAATGGTTGGAATAAGTAAAAATTGGATGCAGATTACTAATAGATTATCACTTGAGTATAGAAATGGAGTGAAAGATTTTCTTGACTTCGCATTCAAGCACACGGATCTAGAAAATAAAATTTGGTGCCTTTGTATCAAATGTAACAATACTCGATATAAATCTCGAGATGATGTTGAGGCTGATCTAGTGATTAATGGGATAGTCCCATCTTATACTCGGTGGTCGTTACATGGTGAAGGTGTAGGTAACATTGAAAGTGATAATGTTGATGTCAATGAAGAAACTGATATGGAAGATGAGGAGATAGATGATATGCAAGAGTTGATACATAATGCATATGGAGTCCCTTATTTAGAGGGTGACAACTTTACAAATTTAAATACAAATGACCAAGATGAGCCTCATGAGGGACCTTCAATGTTTCATAGACTACTAAGTGAGACCGAGACATGTTTATATCCGAATTGCAAGAAGTTCTCAAAGCTATCTTTTGTTTTAAAGCTATGGCAACTAAAATGTCTTCATGGATTGAGTAACAAGGCTTTTGATGCTTTGCTTAAATTATTTAAGGAGGCACTTCCCGAGGGTGAGACATTACCAAATTCATTTTATGAAGCTAGAAAGATGATTCGAAATCTAGGCCTTTATTATGAGAAAATTGATGCATGTGTCAATGATTGTATGTTGTTTTGGAAAGAGCATGCTAATGAGAACCACTGTGTTATATGTGGGGCATCTCGATGGAAATCAAATAGAGGCAAAGCAAATTTTGTGAAATCTTCATCTTCGAAGAGAGGCAAAAAAATTCCTATTAAGACTTTATGGCACTTTCCATTGATTCCAAGGCTTCAGAGGTTGTATATGTCTTCGAAAACTGCTTTAGACATGAAATGGCATCATGACAAACGTCTTAAGGATGGGGCTTTAAGGCATCCAGCAGATTCTCAAGCATGGAAACATTTAGATGAGTTGTATCCGTCATTTGCTATAGAGCCTCGTAATGTGAGACTTGGATTAGCAAGTGATGGATTTAATCCATTTGGAAATATGAGTACTGTACATAGTACATGGCCTGTGGTGCTTATTCCTTATAATTTACCACCATGGTTATGTATGAAACAACCTTCCTTTATTTTGGCATTGCTCATTCCTGGTCCAAAAGCTCCAGGCAATGATATTGATGTGTACCTGCAACCATTAATTGAGGAGTTAAAGGAGTTATGGGAAAAAGGAGTCGAAACTTACGATGCCTTAATGAAACAAAACTTTCGAATGCATGCAGTCTTATGGACTATAAATGACTTCCCTGCATATGCTAATTTGTCAGGATGGAGTACTAAAGGGAAGCTAGCATGTCCTTGCTGTAATAAAGATACATATTCATATTGGCTGAAACATTGTGGTAAGTTCTGCTATATTGGTAGTCGTCGTTTCTTGGCCCTTAACCACAGATGGCGAAATTCTAAAAAGGAATTTAATGGTGAGAAAGAGCTAAGGCCACCTCCTAAGTAGTTGTCAGGATATGATGTACTTGATCAATTGCATGGGCTCAGACATATTATATTTGGTAAGATTGGTAAAAAAAGAAAATGGGGAGACTTCATGCAAAGCTATAATTGGAAAAAGAAAAGTATTTTCTTTGAATTACCATATTGGAAGGACCTTCTCTTGCGTCATAATTTAGATGTCATGCATATTGAAAAGAATATATGTGATAGTGTGGTTGGTACACTCTTAGACATTGAAGGAAAAACAAAAGATAGTTTGAAAGCTCGTCGTGATCTTAAGGATATGGGTGTAAGAGAAAAGCTTCATCCAACACTAAATGAAGGAAAGTGGACATTTTCTGCTGCATGTTATACACTGTCTACGGAAGAGAAAACTGCTTTATGTGAGTTTTTAGAGAATGTTAAGGTGCCTGATGGATATTCCTCAAATATTTCCAGATGCATTCATTCCAAGGAGCATAAGATATCTGGATTGAAAAGTCATGACTGCCATATCCTTTTGTTAAATTTTTTACTGCTTGCAATTCGTGGAAGGTTATATAAACCATTATCAGAAGCCTTAATTGAGCTATCCTCTTTCTTTAAAGAGTTGTCTTCAAAGGTTTTGTGGATGGAGGATATGGACAAGTTAGAGTCTGCCATTGCAATAACACTTTGTAAGTTGGAGATGCTGTTTTCACCATCATTTTTTGATATTATGATGCATTTGCCACTACATTTGGCGAACGAGGCTAAAATTGCTGGACCGGTACAATATCGTTGGATGTACCCGATTGAACGGTTAGTGCATTTTGAATTTTCATATTTATAATATAGATATATTTATCCATTTTCTTGGTATTATTCTTATTATTGTTTTATACTTTTAATAATTATAGGTACTTGTGCACACTTAAACATTTTGTGCGTAACAAAAGTCGTCCAGAGGGTTCAATTGTAGAGGGATATATTGCAGAAGAATGTGTCACATTTTGTTCTAGGTATCTACATGGTATTGAAACAAGATTCAATAGATTGGAGAGGAACTATGATGGCTCAAATGCTAAATCTCATCATGGGTTAGCAGTTTTTGCACAACTTGGTTGTACTTTCCAAAATAACAAGGAGAAGAAGGTTAGATTCAGACGTAAGCTAAGTAGAATGGAGCTACAACAAGCTCATCTATATGTGCTTAAAAATTGTAACGAAGCTTTACCATACTTAAAGTAAGTAAGCTCTTCTTATTTAATTTTTTATATTTGACTTATAGCTAATATGCAACATTGTGATAGAAATGGTTATATTGTTTAGTGAGTATGACCACATGATGGCAAATTTGCAAGTTCATAATGCTGGCCAACCTCAAGATACTCAATTATCTGAATGGTTTGAAAAACATGTAAGTGATATAATCTTTTTTTTAAAAAAAAATTAGTATACTATTCAAACAATTGAAACAAAATTGCATAAATTATATTAAATGATGTGCTAATGATCTATTTTTAATTATAATAGGTAGCGCAATTGTACTTCAAAGGAAACGGACAAGTGAGTGAAGAACTATATCAGTTGGCATGTGGTTCAGATTCAGTAGTTACAATTTATGATGGCTACAAAATCAATGGGTTCAAATTTCGAACCATGCAACGTGATAGTGGAAGGGTAACACAAAATAGTGGAGTTTTTGTTAAGGGAATTGTAGGCACAACAAACATGGACTATTATGGTGTACTAACCGACATTGTGGAATTGCATTATATGGGAGGAAATCGAATTGTTTTGTTCAAATGTATATGGTGGGATGTTCATAGCCCTGGTAGGGGAATTGAGAAAGATCATTATGGCTACATAAGTGTCAATACTAAACGAAAATTGAATACCAATGAGCCATATGTGCTAGCATATCAGGTGGAGCAAGTTTTCTATGTTCAAGACAACATTAAGCCTGATTTTCTTGTGGTGGTTAAGACACAACCTCGTGCGTTCTATGATATGCCGATTGAGGAAGAGAGCATCGATTTGGAGGAAGAATGTGCATTTCAGCAAGATGAATCCCATCCTGAAGCTTTGTCAAATATGATAGAAAATTATGATGAAGTGGATGATTGGATTAGGAATGGCCTTCCTCCTCGAAATATCGATGCAGAGTTATCGGATGAGGATAGACTTGAAAATGATAGTGAGGATGATAATGATAGTGAGGAGGAAGAACTATGATGGCATGAGCTTCTATTGTTGAAGTTATTTACTTATGCAAGCACTACATGTTATATATTTGAACGATTTAATTTCTTTTTGTTCTTTTTCTACTTTGGACTAAGCATTTTTGTGAAAGCCCTTTAATGAAATTTATTTCAATGTTTATTAATTGCATTGTTTTGATGATACCTGGTTCTTGTTTCTTTACTAAGTTTGATGGATGATGACTTTTATGATATGTTAAAATTTATCTTTAAATTGAATTATTGTAATACCATATGGAACAAGCAAAAGTTTTACTAACTTAATGTATAAAGGTAGATAATTATGGCTGAAACTAGTAATCGCAAAGGGAGATACATTACTAAAGGTAGAGGCACAGAAGTTAATGCTATCATCCAACAAGGCCTTCCACCTACTATTAGAGATAATGTTGACTGTGTGCAAGAGGGTGAAAATGACAACTTTAGTAAGTATCTTTAAATTTTAAATTTTATATATTCCTAATTCTTTTTATTCAAAGTGGTTTTTTAATTTCTTTTTTTGTATGCTTATGATTTTGCAGGTTTAGCCATGAATACTAAAAAAAAAGGACGAGGGAGGACTTTGAACAATGAGCTGAAAAATTCAAAGACCAAGAAAGTAGTGGAGTGGGATCACAAGGGAAGAATTGCAGGAGAGAATCGTGCTCAATTTGCAAGTTGGTGTGGTACAATAGTTAGAAATCGATCCTTTGTACCCCTTAAAGTTAAAGGATGGAGTGAAATTCCTGATGATAAAATAAGGAATATGATTAACTGCATCATGGTAAGATTTTTGTTAGTTTTTTAATTATAGCATCACTAATTTTAACATTTACTAAACTGTATTATCTTTTTGTAGGATTATTTTATTCTCTTTGAGGAAGGACTCGATAAGGCTGAAGTTATAAGAAGGATAAAATATGTGATAAGAAAACTTAATGATCAATATAGAGAGTATAGGAATGAATTGTATGAAATTTATAAGAATCGACATAAAGATCCAGCAAAATTAAAGCGCTTGCTAGATGAGGTAATTTCCAAGGATGATTGGGAATGGCTTGTTGCCCATTGGAATAGTGAAACTTTTCAGGTATGAAAAGCATGAGCATGAAGCAATAGAAAGATGATTGTTTTAAGTGTCTTTTATGTATTAATTTAACTAATTTATCAATATTTACTTGCAGAAAATGAGCAAAGCAAATGTAGAAAATAGATCAAAACTAAATATGGTTCCTTGTACTGGTAGGACTGCTTTCAGTGTAATTGAGCAACGACTGGTATGAATAATACAAACAATATAAATTTATTTTATAATTTTGACCTTATAGTTGTGTATTCTTTTTATTCTTACTAAATTTTTTAATTACAGACCCAGGCTGCAAATGGGGTGCGACCAAGTAGGTTGGAAATGTTTGAAAAAACCCGTACGCGTAAGAATGGTTCTTTAGTTGATGTTGCAGCTGAAGAAAAAATGGTATGAAAATTTTCATATATATTAGAAGATCAAATAGTTTTTTGCTTATATTTTTATCAGCATGCATCATGGTTTTGTACTCCAATCAGAAGTTGGACTTAGGCTTGCATTAGGTGGATTGTGAATTAGAGGAATAAGCATGACATTTTGAATTATTTCCTTTCAAATTACATTACCAATTCAACAAGCTTCTAAACCTTCAATCTTCTATTTACAATTTTTACTTAATTAAGAAACTATATAGCATAGCTTCAATCTTCAATCTTCAAATTACATTGCTAGCTGATGCTTATTCCTCTAATTGCTTGAAACTTTCTTTCACTATAATGCAAGGATTAAGGACCCAACCCATCCAAGCAGTATTGCATCTAACTGGAGAGAGAGAGAGAGAGAGAGACTATGTCCCGGAACACATCTGGACTGTCAGTCTATCCAGACCGAGTTGTTCAAGTCCATCCAGCCTGAGACAATGGGTCATTGCATCTTGACAATTAGACAACCTAGCATATTGGGACACCAATTTGTTAAACTTATTTCTTCTCTTCATTAGTTTCTTTGGGAAGAAAAAAAAAAAAAAGCTATTTACAACTAGTTCAGACCCAACCAAGATAGGGCCTGGTACTTGCACAACACAACCAAGTTGTTGATATGTAGCTAAACTATATACATTGTTCATCTACTTGCACAATGTCAACTCTATCATCTACTTGCAGCAATTGTAGTTACATCTGTCCAAACCCAAAAGTACTGGCCACATGCAACTCCAAAAGCATGTAGCTTCATAAACAATGCATCTATAGTTTCAAGCAACCAAATGGCCTCTATGTTGTAGATGGAACTGCTATTGCTGTTGAATGAATGGAAGGACTAAGTAACTGGAGTTTCAAGGCAGACTCCATTACCGAAAATTATTGAGTCATACAACTGTCAAGCTATTCTATTTAACATTACATTCCCTTATGTCATATAGGGGACCCATCCTGATTTCCCCCTGACCATGTTCTTGTATTTAAAATATATCTTTAAAATCCTGTGTGTGTTTTAAAGTCTTTCTTGCTTAGAAGGATTTCAAAGTTAACTTCTATTCAATTACTAAATAGTAACCCTGCATTCTTCTTTGCTTACACTTGCTCAATGTGATAAAATTAAATAATTAAACAAAAAGTATATCATTTCAATGATCTACTCAAGCAGAATAAGCCCATGCTTCAATGAAAAGAGTTTGTAAAGAAACAAACAGGCAGTTAACTGATAGCATGCAAAATTAATAATATTAAATAAGTTCACAAGAATTAATCTAAAGGAAAGGAAGTTAACTCTTTAGAAATTATAATCTAACCATATTTCATGACAAAATCCAACTTGGAAGAAAAATCATCTAATGTTTAATGAGTGAACAATTCCATAGAATGGAGACCATAGAAACATATAACAAAGTAAAGAGAATTACCTATTGAAATAGCTTTCTCTAAGCACTCATACATGCAGCGAACAAGCTGTTGAGAAGCTTCATCCACTTTCCCAACAAAATATGTTTCATTAAGATCACCTACAAATTCCTCCAAAAAAATTGACTTACATGAAGGAAGTTTGTTTCAGCAAGTTACTAGTTAACAGTAATGGTATCTCACCATGGTCACCTTTATAATATACAGTCACATCAACATTGACAATGTCACTATCTTCAAGCCTCCTGCGCAAAAAAATATAAAATATTAATGAATTGCATTTTATAATACTTACTTGCCAAAAGTTGTGGCATAAATAAGCTGACTTTTTATATAGACATCTATTGATGTCCCTAGCATGAACAGTGCAACTATATCAGTATGTAAATAGCAATTACTAACTAATATCAAAGTTTCAAATGATAAAATGTTGGTTGAAAATCGTATGTAAATACTGTACAAGAACTCCTTTCTATGCATTTATCATGCAAAACATGCATCTGTTCTTTCCTTTCTTAGTAATTCTTGTACTTCTTAAATAATCCAAGTTTCTAACAATCCATGTTAATGAATCTAGTTGCTTCTTTCCATCGTCTTTAGAAAGGCAGCTCATCATTGATCATGTATCAAAGTTGCTTCTTTTCATGTATCAAAGCATCAAAGTTGCGTCTTGCCATGTATCATGTATCATGTATCATTAATGAATCTAGTTGCTTCTTTCCATGTATTATGTATCATGTATTTGAGAATTTAAATTTTAATGCAGGCACAAGTGAAAGAACTTAAACAAAAGCATGATGAGGAAGGGGTTTTTCTTGATGATGAAGAAATATTTATGCATGTTTTTGGCCCAAGTAAACGTGGTCGTCTTCTTTGTGAAGGAATGGGTCCAAATCAATCTACTTTGAGGTCTATTCAAGCTCAAGAATCAAGGACCATGATTGAAGATGCAATAAAAAGAGCAGAAAATGCAGAATTAAGACTTGAAACTACTGAAAAGGAATTGCATGACATGAAGAAAAAATTTCAGGACACTGAAAAGGAGTTTCAAGATATGAAAGAGAAACTTGCAACACTAATGAATTTGGTAGCAAAGCAAGTGGGAGAGCAAGTATGACTATATGTAATTATGTTTTATTGAAATTTAGCTGTCTTTTGGTGGTTACTAGTTAGGTTAGGTATGACTATATGTAATTATGTTGATACATATATGTGAATTTGTAATGTCTATGGTGGATAAATTATGTAGTTTGATTAAATTTTATGGTTTTATTAATTAAGTTTTGAGTGTTTATTTGAAATTTTTTTTAACATTACTGATTGAATATTAATTTCAGCAATATATTTTTCTCAAGGAGTATATTTATAGTCATTGCTAAAAATAGGTATATATAAGTTGATATCTAAATAGGTATCTAAACTTTTTGTTATAAATACAACTTTTTCCAACGGATTTTAAAGATATATACCTATTTTTAGCAATGACTAGTTTAGTTTTTTCCGATGGATAACTTTTGTCATAAATACATCTTTTCCCAACGGAATTATTACCGTCATAAAAACTAGTTTAGTTTTTCCTTTAGTTTTTCCGATGGATAACTTTCGTCATAAATACATCTTTTCCCAACGGAATTATTTTCGTAGCTAATTTACTTTTTTCTGACGGATAACTTTTTGTCATAAATATAACTTTTTCTAACGAAATTATTTCCGTCATAAAAACTAAACTTTTCCCAACGGTATGACGTTTCGTCGTTTTTTTTTTTGCCAACAAGACTTTTGCTAACGGTTCCCAACGGACTTAAAATCCGTTAAGAAAGATTTTGCCAACGGTTTTTATTACTTTTTCCAACGAAATTTTTCGTTGGAAAAAACCTTTTTTCTTGTAGTGACACATAAATAGAAGTGTCAATTAGAAGAAGTTTTCACTAAAGTCATCGTCTAAAACAAGTCTACCACTGTATAAAAAAGGAATTTACAAATCCTATTTAAAAGGATTTCATCAAAGACATTGTCCTATTTGGAGATCTAAATTATCAAAATGTCAACTAATAAATGGCTCAATTTAAGAACAATTCTTTCAAAATGTTTATAAAAACAACTCCAAACCTCTCAATAAAAAATATTCAAGCTTAAGCTTATAAACCTAAAGATTGAACCAAAGAAGCTCTAAGAACCTTTTTCTTTCACTTTCTGAGTAAATTTAAGCATCAAAGTGTCTTTCAAAGGTAACCATCAAATCTTTCTATCAATGTTTTGTTCAAGCTAGTGGCTTCCATCTTATCTACACACCATAAGTATAAGCATGAGGCATCCGCACAAATGATTGCATTAAGTATGAGGAGAAACTATAAAGTTTCTTCCTTAAATAATGATGACGTAACATAGAAAACCTGCACAAAATAGTAAGGCAACTAACGAATGATCTTTTAATTTACTTTTCAAGATGCCTAAAGTCCGATTATCAATGTCTATTGGAACTCTTGAAGAGCCAAGTTCTTACGTTATATATTCATTGGTTATTTCACATTAATTTTGTTATGATTATTTACCAAATTCAAGAATTGACCTATGAATCATGGTAGTGAAATTAATTTAGTTGTTTGTAAAAAAATTAATTTTTTTTAATTGATGGATGATCACACTAGTCTAATGCGAGTCAATCCCGAAAGTAAAATTTGTTTAAGTACAATAAGGTAGGGGTCTTCTTGCTTTCAGCTCCAAAACTTAGAGTGATAAGCTATTAAGGTTGCAACTCATTTAGCCGCAAAGTTGAATTTTCGGTAGACATGATGGATCTGAACTCTGTGAGCATTCCGAAAAGTAGATCCAATGTCATAGAGCAAAGGGTTAATTGGTGCACAATCGCAGTAGTCCTGTCTGAGCCCTCGGATGACAACAAGAGAGTTTTCAATGAAGAAATTATGAGCACGAAGGATCCGGATGGCGTAGAAAATGCATGTCTAAGTAACATAAAGCTCGATCAGAAAAATAGAAAAGTTTAAAAGGTCGAAGCCCTTTGCTGCCAATATAGCTTCATTAATCTTATGAATAACAAAATTTAAACCTGTAAATCTATTTTCAAATATTTTTATCAATGTTGATTTTAACAAATTTTGAAGGTGAAAAGAAATTGACTTCTTTTGATGCGTACAAATGATTCACTGGTGGTAGAAAAAAGGATTCTTTTCATCGCTATATATGATGCGCTGAACCCATCAAAAAAAGCTGCTTCAGTGCACTCTTTGTCCTTGCTTGACAATTTGCGTATGGTTCTTCCATAGGGCTGGTCCACCACCCATTCCTCTTGCTCTAGCTGTCCGATGTGGACAAATATTTCTCAAGAAACATTATACCTCAGAACGTGGCTGCAAAAAGTTAGCAAACCAATGCCCGGTCTCACATGGGACAGGGAATTTGTTGCCACTCACGGGCCAAAGCCAATATTTCTCGTTGTAATGTTGAAACTTCACGCCTTCATTACAAGAAATAATCTCAGATGCATCAAACGAAGCAAGGAATGGTATCCGGACGGCCAGTAGGGTAAAGAAAAGGATTGACCGCGAAGTGGTTTTCCGGCAGGCAAGTTTTTTGAACTTATAAAGCAATAATTAACTTTAAAAAAAAAAACGTAGATAAAGTAATGAGAAGGCCACGTCTAGATAAATGATGGTAACATGAGAATGCTTGAATGAAGCAAGGCTATTGGTGGAATTTCTGAGTTACAGTACATTGCTCTATTAACATGGTAGCAGGCAATGAAAAAATACTAATGATGGCCACTGATATTGAGACGCGTAAAAGTTGAGATTTGACTTATTAATGGTTGCAGTTTCTTTCCATCATCCTCCTTTCTCAGTTCTCACGCCTTTATCCTCACCTCTCCAAAAACTATGTACATCAACATACCGTCTCTTTTGTGTGGCAGTTAAAACATTCACATACCAAAATTAACCTGAAGTGCTATCGCATAAAATTATAGCTGAAAAACAGCATGCCTTTGTTTTTTTATTTGAAAAAAGAAAAAGAAAAAGTGATTAGGCTTTTTCCTAGCCATTTCTTCTCCTGGACAAATATTTTAAAACAAAACTCCGAATTAGCCTATCGTTTTCGTTGAAAACCTGCAAGTTAGAAAGGAGGGAAAAAAAAGTAACGTTATTCTTCTATTGGAGAAGCTACCGACCAGCAGAAAACTTATGCTCCATCTGAAACTTTGCTTTAAGATTGCTACTCGGATCACTTTCTACTTGATCTTTGGTGAACTCTGCCGTCCCCGGCAATCAGACCTCTTAGGACAATGACGGACTTTGTCTCTCTGCTCCGACTGATACGGACGTTGTCAAGAATAATCAAATGGCCTGGCGAAGCACGGGTGGTAGTCGTTTTGAGTAGGTTGCTCCATCCCCCTCTCCGAAGAAAGTGGCGAAGCTGGAGGCTTGCTTCCCTGACATCATCCAAGTCCCTACCGATGCTTTGGAAGGGGAAGCAAGATGTTGGGCATCGATGGCCATCCATCCTTGCTAAGAGTTTCAATAGATGGGTTCCATCGGAGGTTATCATCCATGAGCTTCGCTGTTCCGGTGTTTCCGGTGAAATAGACGCTGTATGTCTTGGCCACCAGTGTTACATACTCAAGTTCTCTAACCCTCAAGCAAAGGATCTGGTACTCGGACGGCCGTGGGTTGTCAATGGGCAACCAATTGCCATGGAAGGATGAAGGCCGGAGTTTATCCTAGCGGCTGATTCTGTGCCAAATGCCCTACTTTGGGTGAGGCTGCTGAATTTGCCATTGGAATACTAGTCTAAAGACATCTTGAGCTCAATCCTATCACCGGCTGGGGAGTTCGTCTTCGCTGATCCATCAACGAAAGACAAATCCAGAGGGGGCTTCGCTCGAGCATGTGTGCGAGTTGATTTGCGAAGACCACTCCGACCGGGTGCAAGAGTTCGGGGAAGCCATGCCCCCTTCTGGCAATAATTTGCTTACGAGCACTTGGAGGGTATTTGTCCCAGGTGTGGTTCATTGCACCTCACCGGTCTCTGCTCACCGGGAGCTGCTTCTTCCTCGGCAGGGCCCAAATTTGGAACCTAGATGGCCGCTTTTCGACAGCGGAAGTCACCTCAGGGCTCTGTCTCGGAGCTGAGAAGGAAGACTCCGATGGCCTCGAAGTCTGATGGGTTTGCTCCGCGTTCGTCTTCGATGGATGGCTGGGTTATGCCAGTGAAGGTTGCTCGGAGGTGCACCCCTAAACTTGGCCATCCGTCACACTCCCCTGCCAATGGGCTGAAACAAGGTGTAGTGAGGAAGAAGGTGCCAATTGAAACATTGGCTGAAACAGTGCCAATTCAAGTTGATGAAGGGGAGACTGAAACTTTGGCTGAAATAGTGCACGCTGAAACTGAAACTTTGGCTAAGAATCAATCAAAACTAAGGAGTGCTAAACCAACTCTAAAATCTAATTTGGAGTCAGCAAATCCCTTTGCTATCCTTGGATCTGATAAGTGGGCTGGACTGCCTAAGGGTCGGCAGGATGCTTACCCTGGTCCCTCTAAGAGGGCCAGCTTGCGGAGGGCCTCACTCATCGGATGGTATCCAAAACTATAAAGGAAAGAGGAAAAGTAAATGCATTGGGCCCCAACACCATTAATGATAAATTTACTTTCTCAGCGTCCCAGAATTGATTCAGGGCCGTATTGTTTTGGTTAGTTTGGGCCCAACTCTATTGGTAGTAAAGGTGCAGCCACCTATGGTCATATGGATGCGATTTCTCAGTCCACTCAAAAGGAGGGATGACACCATGAATTGATTGTCTCCTATCTTAAGGAAGCTATCTAAGGGGAGGATCATGATACCCAGATCATCTCCTTATCCCCATCGGGGAATAAGACTGAAGCAGTAAGGAAGGCTACTTAGATGATGGAATGCAATAGACAAGAGTATATGGGTAGCACCCTGATCAAGGGATGCCTTTCTGATGATGATATGTTGGAGGATCAAGCGGGGTCTCCACCAGCCAAATGAAGATTCTTATCTGGAATGCTAGAGGAGCACGAAAACCCTCATTTCGCTCCTTATTTGGAAGACTTATGCAGCAACATAGCTTTGATGTTTGTGTTCTTTTGGAAACTCGATTGTCGAGTGATAGCCTGGCCCACTTTAGGAGACAGGTGTCCAGATCCTGGTCTTCGTATGCAGTGAAGTCAATGGAACTATTAGGAGGTATTGTGGCTCTATGGCGCACCACTTCCATTAGAGTGGATGCCTTTCATGGGTGTAACCAACATATTGCTCTTGTCATCTCGGAGGGGTCTTCTGAACTCTGGCTCTCATCGGGTGTTTATGCCAGTACTGACTTTCGAAAAAGGCATATCCTATGGACTAAGATCCGCTCTCTTCTTGCTCAAGGTATTCCATTACTTATAGCAGAAGATTTTAACTACATTGTTGGGGCCAATGAGAAGAAATGGGGCAAACAGTTTGTGGATTTGGTAGACATTTCTGAGTTCAGAACCTTTATTTCTTCTGCTGGGCTATTGGATCTGGGGTTCTCAAGTCCCCAATTCACCTAATGCAATAACCGGCTAGGTTCTGCTCGTGTGTAGAAGAGATTGGCCAGAGTCATGGCCACGGCCCAATGGCTACAAAACTATCCTGCAGTCACTGTTACTCACCTTCCAAGGATTGCTTCTAATCACTGTCCTATTCTGATTACTGTAGGGAGAAATAAACTTCGAGGCATGCATATTTAATAATTTGATAACAATTATCAATGCAGAATTTTAAATATTAAGTATTAATCTATCTAACATGCATCAAGATCATATCTTTGCCTTATATATGATCATTTGATCTAAAATATGCATATAAATAAAATCATCAAGATCATATCTTGATCTTCAAGGTAAGAAGTCATACTTCTTGTCTTGAAGCATACCTTAAGATTTAGGGATCATATCACTTACCTTAATGGCAATTGGTAAATCCTTTTGTGCTCTGCAGCCGTTCAATCGTCCGGCCTCTAGTATCGTCCACGCGAAGTCCTAAATGATCGGATTCTCGGGAGTGCTAGCTCGCGAAAAAATAACTTTGCTGATCTTGAATCCTCCTTCTTGAATCTTCTTTCAAGATCCACCAAACTTTCGCTGACACCAAAATCAAGCCAGGATTTTCTATTCTAACTCTTTAGAAATTCAATCCATAACATTTCGTTATTATTCGATGATCTGGTGAAGAATGTCTTCTAATTTATAGGCTCAATGTAGCCTTTACCCCATTGAATTCTAACACTAAAAATTTTGCCATTCGGTGAAAACCAAAGAGACACTGAACCAAAGAAATGCAGCGTTTGGTTAATTCTGACGTTTGGTGAAAACCAAAGAGACATCGTTTGTTAATTCAAATAGGTACATGAATTCTAACACTTAGAATTCCAACGGAATCATTTGGAGAAAATTAATGTTATACATTAAATTCTACATGAGAATTTAATCTCTCATGAGATGAGATTTCAGCCATCTCATCATATGAGATCCTTATGCGAGAAAACTCTTTTCACACATGGGGTTTGGGTTTGGGTTTGGGTTTTGGTTTAAGCTGATTTAAATTTATTGGGTTGAACCTAAATAGATCATGGTCCTAGCCCAAATCAAATTTGGCTAGTCCTGAATCAATTTAAATCCAAATCAAGTCTAATTTCAAATCAATATTTGAAATTGATTAGTCCTTCTAATAGACTTAAACCAAATTGAATTTTATTCACTTGTACTTAACCCAATTGAGATAATTCAATCAATCAAATTGACTAATTAAATCATATACGATTCTCAATCGTTGATCAGCAAATAGATCATCCTAGGAAACTTCTATGCGTGTGACTCTCTAGGTTCGAACCTAAGCCGGTAGCATAGGAACAACTTTCTATACTAATCGATGTGCCCATCTAGCAATGAAACCCGACATCCGGATAGGTCGAAGAGTTACCGAGCAAACTCCAAGAACCCTAAGAAACAGTTACCGTATAATTCATCCTTTTGACTACAAATGCTAAGGATGGCTTAAGAGCCTGTCAACTCTAAACAGCAAATCCATAAAGTAATTTTAACTTTAGTGATCATGTGACCTTCACATGAAGTGCCTTGGCCAAGGTCTTGCTAAATTGAAACACAAGCATTTCTCCTTTTAACGGGATAGGTCAAATTCCATCTTGATCCACAACTGACTACCACAAGTACTTGACTACACCCAGTAACCTTTCGTAGCTGGATTAGAAATCTAGGTGGTCCGCCACCTAAGTACAATGAGTTGCTTGCAAGTCATCGATTGTGATCTTCAGGTCTAAGGGATACTTATGCCCATATCTTCTCGGATTAACTCTTAACGGCAGAGTATCCAGAAATGAGTCACGTTTGGTGAAATGTACTCCTACACTTTCACCTGTATATCATACCAGTGTCTCTACACTCCTTGGTTAAGAGGACAACCAACAAATATGATATACAATGTCCTATAATAGATAGTACTATGGCCCTGTCATAGTATATCATTTGGTCGCGAACTCTTTTGAGGACCTTCAAAGATAAATCCTCCTTTATCGTGAAAGAAGATCCTGAGGGCTTCATTACTATTAGGAGTTTTAAGAAGATGTTATTGTAATAAATAAACTGCCAAATAACTTTTATTAATGTATCAATTTATATGCTATTTACATTAGCATAATTATCAAATGATTGGCTTTAGGATACAATTCCCAACAATTACCACTTCTGCTGACAGCCAGCAGCAGAAATAGTTTCGATTTGAGCAACTCTAGACATCCTACTCCTCTGCTCAAACCCTCATTTTTTAGGTTTGGCATACACCCATGAGAGGTAGTGCCATCTACAGGCTTTCTGGGTATCTTGAGTTAGCGAGACACAGACTTTCTAGATGGAACAGAGTGGAGGTTGGGGTTATTGTGAGGAAAGTGAAGCAGGAGAAAGCTGACATAGGTACTCTCCAATCTAAAGAAGATCAAGAAGGTTGCCTTCCTGAGCAGGATATCATTTCTCTTAGAGCTAAGCTAGTGCTTCACCACTTCCTTTTACAGCAGTAGGAGATTTACTGGAGGCAAAGTTCTCAGATTCAGTGGATTAAAGAAGGGGATCGTAATACTAGATTTTTTCACCATGCCACCCTGAAGCGGCATGCAGCAAACAAAATTCGATGCCTTGATAATGAGGAGGGGCATTACCAGAAGGATATTCTGATTATTAGGGATCAGCTACTCCAATTCTTTTAGTCCAGATAGTCGGAGCATACTGGCAAAGGGTTCCTAGTCCATCCAGTTTTGGCTTCTAAGAAGATCTCAGCACATGAGAATGACATCCTTATTAGGCCGATTACATCGGATGAGATTTGGATGGCTTTATGGAAACTTGGGCCTGATACGGCTTTTGGGCCCAATGGGATTCCATCTTTTGTTCTTTCGTTACTACTGGATATTATGGGCCAGAATGTTGTTCAGGCTATCCTATTTGCTTTCCAATCCAAATCCATTCTAGTTGATTGAAACAGAACTCTCATTACTCTTGTGCCTAAGTGCTCCGATGCTTCCACTCCTCGTCATTACAGGCCCATCAGCCTTTGCACTACCCTGTATAAGGTCTATGCATGAATTTTAGTCACGCGACTATAGCATGTGATACCATGCCTTATTTCTACTATGCAGGGGGCCCTTATTAGTGGGTGGGCCTTTATTAGTGGGCGGTACATTACTGATAATGTCTTTATAGCCCAGGAGTTTATGCATGGTCTTCAGAGATCTCTTGCCCATCAGTGCCAAATGGCTATCAAGCTAGATATGAAGCGTGCTTACGACAGAGTGAGCTGGGATTTTCTACACCGAACTCTACAAGAATTTGGGTTTGATGGCCTCTTTATTGACTAGGTCATTGCCTGCATTCATACACCATCATTCTCCCTTATCATTAATGGTAGCAAGACTACTTTCTTTCACTCTATAGTAGGGCTGCGATAGGGTTGCCCCCTATCCCCCTTTCTATTCATCCTTGCTACTGATGATCTATCTTGTGCATTCTCTCAGGCGCAGGATGATCATCGTATTGCTCCCTTCGCTTCGAACCCCCAAGAGCCCTCAGTATCTCATTTTCATTTGCTGATGATTGCATCTTACTGGGCCGGGCTACTGTCTGCAATGTGATGACCTTTGCTTCCATTATTCAGCTTTACTGTCAGGCCTCTGGTCAGAGAGTTAATCTACACAAGTCCATGATTTATTTTATCCTGAAGATGAATGCTATAACTAGGGAGGCCATTCTCCAAACTTTGGGTATTACTACTCAGTCAGACAGGCTTTCTTATCTAGGAATCCCTATTATGGGAAGATAGCCGCATTGCAGTGACTATATTGATTTAGAGCGAAGGGTCTGCGACCGTCTTGATGGCTGACAGGTCACAGGCTTATCCATGATGGAGAGGATTATCTTTCTACACTCGGTTCTCAACTCTCTTTCTCTTTACCTTCTATCCAATGCTACTGTTCTGAGGACTTGCCTGAGGAGGATAGAGAGATGGTTCAAAGACTTTCTTTGAGCCTTCATGTAGGACGAACATGGTATCCATCTGATGGCATGGGACACTGTTAGCTTGCCTATCTTTGAAGGTGGCCTTGGTATCCAGTCTCTGACAGTCAGAAGAGAGGCGCTGATTGCTAGCACGTTTTGCTATTCCTATTTGATCCGCATTGCTTATGGAGCTCTTTTATGTGGGCTTGGACTCCTTCTATGGACTTTTAGTCTTCCCGTGATTATTGCTCTTTCTGGAAGGAGGTCTACCGGCATGCTTCAACAATCTTGAACAACATATCGTGATGATTGGTGATGGATCCTCGGTAGAGTTGTTTAGGATATGTGGATTGCTGAGCTTCCCCTCTCACTCTAGCCTACTTTTATCAATATGGATGTTCCTAGCAGCATGAGAGTTACGGACTTGATCTCTTAGGATCATACATCCTGCCACTTTCCCATGGTGTCCCGGTTCTTTGGGGAGGAGTTATCTCATAGGATACTTTCTATTTCATTCATACCGGAGCACTCATTGGTTACCAAAGTTTGGAAGAGATCGTGTCTTTCTACTCTGCCTACCAGGGATTTGATGAAGATTTATAGGCTACAGTCTCAGTACATGATGGATGTAGCATGGGTCTAGAAGCTTCCTATCCATCCAGGATCTAGCTATTTATCTGGAAGCTGGTATGGGACTGTCTTTTCACCTGCTCCCTGCTTGCTGGAAGGGGAATGCCCATTCAGGCCACTTACCCGTTATGTTGACAAAAGGAGGAGACCACTGATCATGCCATTTTTGGTTGCTCGAGAGTGAGACAGATCTGGCATAGGATGGAATACCACCCAAGGAAGGATAGTACTGGTTCTTGGCGGCTTGCCCTTTTAAGCGACATTCGAAGAAGAATTCGGCAGCAAGGTCTATCTAGGTTGCCACAACTTATCAGATCTGGTTATGCGGAACTGCTTATATTCACTGATGATGTTGTTTCTTTCCACAGAGTTGTGAGAAAAGTCATATCTTTATTTGAAGAATACATACTCCATGGTACTGCACCTGATTCTAACAGTTCTAGCCATTGGGACTCCTCTGCTGCTTTAGCAGCGCACCGGCTTACGGTCTTTATTTCTTGGGAGCTCTCCCTCCAGGATTTGTCAAAATCAATTTCGATGGGAGTGTGAGAGAAAGAAGTGCTGGTTCAGCTTTTATCATCCATGGAACTGATGGAGCATTATTGGTGCAGGTGGCTTTGGTGTCCTAGACTTCTCATTTTCTCTAGCTGAGCTTTATGCAGCTTGGGCAAGTATTTTGTATGCCACTCAGATCCTTCATGCTCATTGTTTCTTCATTGAGGGGTACTACTACTGTCATCTGATAGCTTTGGCAGGATTATGTGCTTATGTTCCAAACAACCCTTTACTACATGATATTTGGGCTACCCTTAGGGCGATTCACACTGTCCAGATCTGCCATGTTTATCCGAAATTGAACGCTATGGTAGATTGGGTGGTGGCCTCTGTGTCCTATCACTCTGGATTTTGGGTTTGAAAGGAGGGGGACCCCTGCCCAATTGTACTAAAGCAAATACTCTTTTCTGATATATCTGGGTTAACTCACACTAGACTAGTGTGATCACCCGCTGTTTCCAAAAAAAAAGAGAAGCCACCAAATAAGGAAGAGACCTAGTTCATGAAATCAGGCCGACATCGGTCTAAAAGAATCCTCAATCATTCAACTTTAGAAAAAGTCTTTGTACACTTTTTTGATGTAGGATGGTTTGCACCAAATGCAGTGATTCGTTCGCGCACGGGCTTGTGCCAGAGAGCCCATCTGTGAGTCTCATTTCGCTGATGCGCAGACCTAATGCGGATGAATTACCACACTCAATGTAAACCATCCTGCATCAAAACGATATATAAAGACTTTTCCTCCAACTTTAACCTTCAATGACAAGAAGGTGGACTCATTGGGCCCCGCAGGCCATTGCAAGTTGCATCACCCTCGAATGGGCAACTTGGGCCCAGTGCATAGCCACTAAGGAAGGGACATCCGCTTGTCTTTTCAATGGAGGGAAAAAACTTTCCGCATCGCCTTTCAGTACAGCAAGCATTCACCAATGGTGCAGATTAGCTGTCTGCACGAGCCGACGTGTGTACGGGGCTCAATGGACCTTACGTTCATTGCACGCATGCCGACATGCACAAGTGGCTATTCCGCACTTCTAGTGTGTGCTTGCTCCATCAAAGAGCGGTGCAGCAAGACTTTTCCTTTAGTGAAAACTTAGAGTCCTATTTGACCTGCATTCAAGCATGCATTCGTTCATCCTTGTTCGTATTATGCCACTGAACTAATGCAATCTTTTCAACCAAAAATTGATGCATTTTACACTTTTAGCTCCTTTCATCAATGGATATATTCTGTATGTAGATCATGCTATAAAGATCTACGGGAGCAAACATCTCATAAGCTCTTTTTTTTTTGGTGAAAGCAAGTGACACACTAGTCTAGTGCGAGTCAACCTGATACATCAAAAATAGTATTTGCTTTACTACAATGGGGTAGGGATCTTCTATTTTCAAATAAAAAAATCAGAGTGATAGGCCATAGAGGCCGCCACCAAATCCACCGCAGCATTAGCTTTCGGTAAACATGTCGATCTGAACTGTATGAATCTTCCGAAGGATAGACCATGGAGTAAAGGGTTACTTGGAATGTGATCACAGTAATTTGTCAAACCCATCGGATGACTGTAGTAGAGTCCCCCTCGATGAAGAGATAATGAGCATGAAGATCCGAGTGGCGTATGAAATACCTACCTAAGCTGCATAAAACTCAACCAGATGAACTGAGGAATCTAGAAGGTCAAAGCCATCCGCAGTCAACATTACTACATCAATCCCTTGGATAATAAATGCTAAGCGCACATCTCCCTGAACACTCCATCAAAATTGATTTTGATAAACCCTGGATGGGGGCTCCCAGTATATGAAAATCGTATGCCGGTTCGCTACCGAAGCAGCAGAGGAGCCCCAATGGCCAGAGCTATTAGAATCAGAAGCAGAACCATGGAGTGTGTATTCTTCAGAGAAGGAAATAACTTTCCTCACAACCCTATGGGAAGATACTATATCATAAGTGAAAATAAGCAGGTTTCGTGATAGCCAAATCTGATAGGCTGTGCCAGCCCAAATAGCGCTCTGCTGTCGGATTCTCCTTCGGATGTAACTTAATAGAGCAATCATCCGAGAGCCATTAGCATCCTCTCTATGGTGGTAACTCATCATCAGCCAAATCTGTCTCACTCTAAGGTAACTAAAGATGGCATATCAGTGGTCTCCTCCTTTGTCCTCATAATAGGCAAGTAGCCTGAATGGGCATTCCTCTCCCAATAAATAAGGAGCAAATGGGAAGACAATCTCACGTGAACTTCCAAATAAAGAGCTAGATCATGGGATGGATAGGAAGCTTCCAGATCCACGCTGCATCCATCATATGCTGCGATTGTGGCCTTTAAATCTTCATCAGGTCCATGGTAGACATACTAGAAAGACATGATCTCTTCCATAATCTGGTATCTGATGAGTGCCTCAATATGAGCAGAATAAAAAGTACCATACGAGCTAACTCCTCTCCAAAGAATCGGGATACCGTGGGAATGTGCCAGGATGTATGATCCTGAGAGATCAAATCTGTTACTCTATAGGCCAGAGTGAGAGGGGGAGCTCAGTAATCCACATATCTTGAACAACATCTATCAATGATTCATCACCAATCATCCACGAGATGTTATTCAAGATCATCGGAGTATGCCGGTAGACCTTCCAGAAAGAAGAATATCCATGGAAAGACTGAAAATTGTAGAAGGAGTCTAGGCCCCATAACGAGCCCGTATAAAAGAGCTCTAGAAGCAATGTGGATCCAGTAGGCCTCACAAGCTCTTTAATACAATGGGGAAGAAGAGATGGAATGAAAGAGAGAAATCAAGAGGAGTCACCACAACCTACAAAATTAACCTGGTTTCCGCCTCAAACATCACGAGGACCAGACTTCGATCCATCAATGAATAGATTGGAGATGGATCCAAAGTTGGGTTTGAGGTATTTAGCCTAACTCAACCCAATACATTTACAGCTAATTCTACTTATTGGTTTATTTACGTACTGATCCTTCGATTTCCAAACTCATAACGCATGAAACTTTATTCGATAACTTAGTAGAGTGGAAAGAGTAACATGATCACATATTAGAATTTATTCGGATATTTGCAATTGACCTTGAATTCAATGTATTTTTTCAATTTTTGTCAATAGTCATCATATGGCTTGTTACTTGAGAAACTACGCGGATGTACGTATTTAATATATGGAGTT
Organism: Calamus simplicifolius; assembly: GCA_900491605.1. Taxonomy (NCBI): domain Eukaryota; kingdom Viridiplantae; phylum Streptophyta; class Magnoliopsida; order Arecales; family Arecaceae; genus Calamus; species Calamus simplicifolius. The sequence continues at coordinate 51,475 of UESW01000140.1, read as the reverse complement.
CGGCTTTGATGAGCACTCAAATTTAATATGTTAAAACCTAGTCCAAAGACTACATGGTTTTATGATATTTAAAATTTGCTAATCATATTAACCATTTGAGAAGTGATGAGTACTGGTCGCTCCAACTAGTGCCAACTTCATTCTGAAGAAAGGTCAGCGCTACCTTTCTTCGCTCAAAAGAGGTGGCATACTAGGAGTTAAGAGGATGGTCACAAGAACCTTACGCTGGCCCCTCATTTGGTTGGGAGCACCCGCCAAAAAAAAAAAAAAAAAAAAAAAAAAAAAGAAGAGGCTTTTCTCGTTTTCTACATAAAAAATATATATATATATATATATATATATATATATATATGTTTATTTTTATTCTAATTTTTTTAAAAAAACTTTTTTCTTTGAAAAATACCAAACAAGCGTTAAGAGTTAAGTTTACATGTCCAATTAACTGAACGTTAAAAGCTTAGAAAAAGCAATTGGTCTGATAAGCACCTCAATTAATTTTAAAAGTAAAGCCATCTCATCAAGCCTCTTAATAAAGAGAAGGTATTTTGAATGGTATCATCATTCATTGAGTTCAATCTGGTTATGCTATTTTTAGACATGGTTCATAGATAAAGTCTAGCCTGGAACAAAACTTTTTGTATTTAATATCAAAATTCAAAGCTAATCAAGCTAGCCTCGGCCCCTAAGGGTGTTTATGCAAGGAAATAGAGGAAAGGATAGGAAAATATAAAAGAAGGATTATAAAGATCTTTATTATATGGGGGATAGAATAAGGAAGGGAAAAAGAATGAGGATTATAAAGCTCTTTTTTTTATCGATGAATTGGTGATAAAGAAAGTAAAAAGAATATTTTATAAATTTTATTCTTCTTTCTTCTTTTTTTTTCAAATAAGAAAAGGGTAGTAACCCTTCTTTCTTCTCTTCCTCTTTTTCTTTTCCTTTTTTTGTTCCATTCTTTCCTGTCCAAAAATCCAAATAAACTCTTAATTTACTAGTTTTTTTTTTGGAACATATTGGCTCTTCATGTTTTTTTTAATTATCAAGTCAAAAAAATTTAAAAGTTTTTTCTTTTGTATGTAAGGCACTCAAAATATGATTTTTTTAAATTTTAAATATTTAAAATAATATCTAACTAATAAGACAAACAATATTTCTTCATCATGATCTTGCACTAATGCACAGTAATATGATAATTTCTAGACACTGAATGGCAAAAACATAATTGTTTGTTATTGTTATGATGAATAATGTGTAATACCAGAAAGAATCTTCATTATTTGGTCAACTAATTATTCATAAACAAAGAAATTATAAAATATTAAAAATATAAAAGCATAATACATATAATTTTGTGCATCTAATTTGAAAACTATGCACATAATTTTACAAATAATGAGATATCAACATAATACCTAAATAGTAGATCCCTACTAAACCATTTTTCTATCATTTAATTCATCACAAAAAATCAGTCATCTGGTATGGTACATGATGATGACTTTTTGGCACTACAAGAAAAATAAATTTAGCGATGCCAAAATGTGTCGCTAAATAAATTTAGCGACGCATTAGTGATGCAATTTGGGCGTCGGTGAACCTCATCGCAACGAGCAATCCATCGCAATTGCATCGCTAAATAGCGACGCCTAGCGACGTAAAAAAAAAACATCACTATTTTGCGATTAAACCGAAGTTGTCATAATTTAGCGACGCATTAGCGACTCCCTATTGCGTCACAATATTGCGACAAATTGCATCGCAATATTGTGACGCAATTTAAGCGTCGCAATATTGCAACGCAAATTATTTTTTTAAAAAATTAAATTATTAAATTTACATCACAATTACGATGTAAATTTAATAATTTATTTTTTTTAAAATAATTGCGACGATAAACTTTCATCGCATTAGCGTCGCTAATTAATTTTTTTATTAAATTTAAAATATTATAAATTAAACCTCTTAATATAATTATTTAAATATTGATCAAAACATTATCACTAAATTTTTAAAAATATTGATCGAAACATTCATCACAAAATTTTTAATAATATATAAAAATTTAATATATTAATAATTTTAAATTTTTATATAAAAACATAAGAAGTAAAGAAAAAAATACATCAAGAATCCGCACTATCATGATCATAGAAAGCCTGTGGAGGCTGGAATGAACCCTGCGATATGAGGCAAACCAAATCTGCATCTGACACATCTACTCTCTCATGTCTGCAAGCTTCTGCTAAAGGCCTTCTGTGTGCTAGTCGAACTCCTGCCGAACCTCTTCGTAATAGATCTTCGAATATCGTCTAAATGCTCGGTAGGAATATCACCAGGATAGTGCAAGCTGGAGCCCTGATAAAAAAATATCTAAAAACTTTAGTGCCCAGACTATAGACCCTACGGTCTCGCGGCTGGGCACCAATAGCTTCCAAAAACATATGTCAACTCTCCTCTGATGAGAGTTCGACAGGCAGCCCCCATCAGTGAAGTCAACCTGCGATGCCTGGGATTAAAGCTCCTCGACTCGTGCCTTTGAATTATAGAATCAATGATAAATGAATCAATATATGAACCTGAATAAAATTTTAGGAATTAAACCAATAGAATATAAAGCTAATTTCTTACCGTAACCTCCTGTGATCGTGCATTGACCCAAGAACCGTCTTCCTAATGTGTGTCGCCTTGAATAGGCGAAACTCATCAGGATCTCTACCCTCATGCTCAGACTACAAAAGAAAAAGAAATGATATAAATGTAAATATTTGTATATGATTAAATTAGTAATTAAATTATTTATATTTTCTTACCATATGACGTTGTGATCCTAAATCGAAATGAGCCCGCAGTGTGGCAGGAGAGACCCATGCCACGACCGCCCTTCTCGGATCGGTGGTTCATGGTGGCTGATGCAAACGTCCTTTGCCAGGCCTCAAACTGCCACATCTGCTGCCAGTTATGCCAAATACCCTCTGGCACATGCATAGGACGCTCATCCGATCTCCTTCAACGATGAAGTATGTCGAAGTATCAACGTGCTGCAAGAGCATTCCATGCTGCCCTAACGGCATCATGAATGGCAAAGTCCCACATAAACTTTTTCTGCATTGAAATAAACAGTTAGTTTAAGAATATATTAAGATTAAGAAAGTTTATATTAGTGATAAATTGTATTTAATAAGTTTACCTAAAACTCTAAAAATAAAACTACCTTATGGCCATAAATACATGGTACCAATCGTAGCCACTGGGATCAGCACGCCTCTGGAATATGGAGCTGATCTGGCTCGATACAGAATGCTGCTCAATAAAACTGTTAAAAAAATGCATGTTTATAAGTAATTGACTTTAAAACATAAACATATATTTACAATTACTATATACTTACAGCCCATCAGCATCCGATCGAAGTACGGTGCGGCCGGTGTAGGAAGAACTCTTAGAGGTCTATGCTGATCGGCTATGAGACTCGAAGGCTATAAATCTGAACTGTCCATCTCCAATGGTCATGTGATCTGATGCGGTAGGGCTACGTACCTACTCACTTTGTTCGTCGGTGATAGATCTATCTCGGTCCATCATACTGAAAATACTAAAGATTCATGCAATAGTTACGAATAATGATTGAATATGTAAAAATTTAACACTTATAAAAATAAATTGAAATTAAATAAATCTCTATGTTTAATCAGTGTCATTTGTTTCATCAAATGTTGGTTCAACATCCAATGTTGTATCTGATAGAGATATAGACTAAAAGATATGCTTTATGTTGTGTCTTTACATTTTAATGAGAATTCATTTTGAGCAATGTGTGCCATTTACTATATATGTGCATGTGTCTAGTATTTACAAAGAGTATTTGATCTAGTGTGTAGAGTACGGCTTACACACAGAAGACTAGATCATCGGTTCTTTTGGAATACAAGTTTATTATTCACAGTTTTAAATGGAATTGGACACACCATCAATAGAACTGTAGCATAAATTTTTAGTAGGTCTGTCTTAACTACGGGGAATGGTTTATTCTAACTATTTGTGCTAGTACACTTGTGTGTATTGAACAGGACCCAGTTGAGTTAATTATTTTATACTGACTTTATAAAATAATTTAAAACTCATAAATATTATGACTACTTATGCTCTTAATCCAAATTCTATTTCTAGACACGTGTATGTAGTGATTATTGCTTTGATTACACATAGAGTGAGATTCTATATGAGTCAATAAACTCAGTGGGTTGGGCAATAACATTATATATATGGTGAATATTAATAGTTGAAGGAATCCACGTCTGTTAATTTAGATTGATGATATCCCCTTGAGAAAGCTTATAAGTTTTGATTGTATCAAATCTTGCAAGTATATTTTGAATTCGATACATCAAATAAGTTAAGTGGATAAGTCTCAAGGATAATAAAAGTTAATTAATTATATTATTAGTAATTAAATTAATTGGTGGATATCTGTAATCTTAATGTGGAGAGATAATAAGTATTTAATATTAAAGGCTCGAAAATATAAATTCAAATATGATTAGGAGTACAATTATAATTCTTTAGTGGAATGAATCGTAATTTACGTAATTGAATCCTAACCCGGGGAAGGATTGAGAGATTTAATTACGTAGGAAGTCCTTTTCATATTTGTCTATTGGTCCCTGTTGTAGCCCTATAAATACCCTCTAAGTTGGTTGCTAAGGTTTTGAGAACATTTTGAGGAAAAGAAAAACAAGAAACCCTAGGTCGGCCGAGAGATCCCACCATCTTGTGAGAGAAGGAAGGTATTTTGGAAATACGACGGAAGGCTAAAAGGTTGAGGTCGAGCAATCGAATCAAAGTGTTCCAAAGTTCAAATTTGAAGGTATGATCTTATACTCATAGATTAGAACGGTAAAAGTTTTTTGTATTACTCATATGTATCGGATTATGTATCGGAGATTGTTATTATCATTGGGAGGAAATCAAACATTTCCATCCTTAATTTCTAGGACATCACCATTTGGATCTCTAACTGATGTTTTAGGAGCTCTTGTGTCGTCCTCAATTGCATGCATTTCCATCTTATCCTCTTGAAATGCAGGGCATTTAGTTGATTGACTTGATGAACTCTCATCTAATATGATTGTTGAACGTGGGACGATTTTAGAAACAACCGACCAATCTCACTTATCGTTGTGCAAACTTGGATGTCCGTAGTAAAACACTTGCTGAGCTTGAGATGCAAGAATGAATTGTTCATATTTCTGCAATCTTCGGCAATGGTTGACTTCAACTAGATTGTAGTCGTTATGAACCCTTTTACCCACAGAAACTGTCAGATCAAACCAATGTAACGAAACAATACGGTTCATTTTATAGGCCAACCGGGATATTCAACTTCAACCACCTCTACTAACTTTCCATAATAATCATGCATATTTGCTCCAATACTTTCTCCTTTAACACACGCCCCAATTCTGCGTGCCTCTTGAAGATGCTAGTCATTCAATTTAAAATTTGTACCCATTAACAAAATAGCCAGTAGAGGATTTACGGTCTTCAATGGCCATTGCGCTAGACATTTAATGAAAATATTGTCATTTGTGAACCATGGACCGTTTACCTATAAATTAATAAGCTATTTACAACCAATTCGAAAAATAAAAGCGATTATTGCAATTGATTGAGTGATACTACTCACATATTCATAAAACTAGTAAGCGAACTCCATTTCTAACTTCTGCCCAATGGCAATTTGACTGATGTTGGGATTCATCTATCGTTGTCTATCACAATATATCCTTAAGGGATTATAACAATTAAAAATTCTGTTAGCAATTAAATAGTGTGGTATATTATAATTTAAAGTAGAAGTTCTAATTAAGCATTGAAGTATATACTTACTCAATATATGGATCGACTTCTCTACAGTTCGTTAGGATGTAATAATGTGCTGCATTATACTCCACATCGCTCAAATCTCTTGACTTCTGCCTTCAAAATAAATGACCAATACCTTTAAAAACTGATATTCTACCATCATCGTTACGTCCAAGATTTTGGCACCTCGTGTGGACGTGACTCTCAAAGTAATGAGAGGCAAAAGCTGAAACTTCTTCAACCAAGTGTGCATTGCATATAGAACCTTCAACCCTTGCCTTCTTACGCATATTATTTTTTAACTTCTTAAGGTACCTATATGTAAAGGAAAGAAATAAAATAAACCAACTTTCTCGCAATGAAATAATATTTGAAATATCAACATGTACTACTGATTATTAATATATTTACCTTCGAAAGGATATATCCAGCGATACTGCATGGGACCAGCTATACTCGCTTCGTATGGTAAGTGAACCGGTAATGCTCCATTGAGTCAAAAAACTTGGAGGAAATATTCGCTCCAGCTTGCATAAAATAATTGAAATTTCCTCATCAAGCCTTGCCATGGATGCAAAAGTAATAACTGCGGCTGATAACTCCTTGAACAATAAGCTGAGCTCCGTCAATGCCTTCCACACATGTGCAGAAGCAACTCACAAAAAGCTATAGGCAATAACCTTTGCATAAAATCATGGCAGTCATGACTCTTCATGTCAAACAACTTGAGCTTATGCATGTCCACACACCTACTGATATTTGAAGTATAACCATTTGAAAATTTTAACCCTCTAACCTAGTTACATAAAACTTCTCATGAATTTCTGTCAAGAGTGTAAACTTTAGGTTAGGTCCCGTCAGCATTCCTCCTCAAATAGCTCTTCTGCAATACTGATTAAGTTCTTCTCTCGACTTTGTAGTGTCTTTGATTTTTCGGGATGTTTAGCACCGTGTTAAATATATTATCAAAGAAAATTTTCTCAATATGCATAACATCCAAGTTGTATGGATGAGATTTGTGCTTCAATACGGCAAATCCAAAAAATACTCCGCTTCTTTCAGTTATGTTCTTTACATATACGGCCATTTATTCTATCTGCATCTGATTCCCAAGTATACCTCAATCCCAAATGCTCTAGTATCAAATATATCTGTGCCAGACCTAACCGGTTCGGCGAATTTTATGACTGCTTTGTTCTTCCAGAAGGCGATCAAGTTCTGCCTATAAGGATGATTTGGAGGCAAGAACTTTTTATGATTATCAAACCATGACTGCTAACCACTCTTCTACAATGTGAATGCATCAGAATCATCCATGAATAAGGGCATGCCATACGCCTAGCAGTGCTCCAACCAGACAACATTGCATATGCCGAAAAGTCACTGATTGTCCACATCAAAGTAGCTCTCATGATGAAATTTTGTTTCATAGAAATATTGTAGGCTATGACTCCTGTTTCCCACAATATTTTTAATTCGGCCACCAACGGTTGCAAGAAGACATCAATCTTTTCCTTTGGATTTGATGGTCCTGAAACCAAAACTGTCAAAAACATTGCAGTATCTTTCATGCACTTCCATGGAGGAAGGTTATATACAGTCAGTATCACGGGCCAACATGAATACTGTTAGCCCGCTTGAACAAATGGTTGGAAGCCATCGGTACAAAGACCTAATCTCACATTCCTTATATCTTCGGTGAAATTAGGATGATTCTCATTGAAATGCTTCCAAGCTTTTAAATCTAATGGATGTTGTACTTCATCTTCCTTAGATTTATGTTCGGCATGCCATCTCATATCAGCAATTGTAACCTCAGATCTGTATAATCTCTGCAGGCGTGGAGTAAGAGGGAAGTAATGCATCCTCTTGTAAGGCACACTTTTTCTCCTACTTGTACTAGCTCCCCCTTCATCGTTGGTGTATCTCGATTGCCCACAAATCTTACAACATCTCAAGTCTGAGTCTTCACCCCAATATATCATACAATTGTTCAAGCAACAATCGATCTTATTAACTGGGAGCCCAAGGCCACGCAACAACTTCTTCGTTGAGTAAAAACTGTCTGCTACAACATTATCATTTGGCAAAACTTTCTTCATTAACCCAGCTACATCATTGAACGCCTTTTTTGATAATCGATGTTCTGCCTTAATATTCAACAATCGAGCAGTCATAGACAATTGGAAATGACTCTCACAACTAGGATACAATTCTTGATTTGTAGCAGCAGCATATATAAAATTGTTGTGCATCTGAATTTGGTTCTTCCATAAATGAATTCTGATTGAATTCATTATCCGATGTATTCATTACCATTTCTTCATATCTGTTTAAATTCATAAATGGTTCATCAATGGGAATTAAAACTTGTTGGCTTGTGACAGCTACACCCATTTCCTCTGTTTCACCATGACAGTACCAAACATCATACCCAGGAACAAACCCCTTTTTACACAAATGCATCCAGGAACAAACCCCTTTTTAACAAATGCACCTTCACTGTTTTAACATCTCTCTAGGCTTTATTCTGACACCTGTATAAGTCGCAGGGGCACCTAATCCTAGGCCATCCATTCATTCAGGTTGGCTACATGCAAATGCAATAAATTCTTCCAATCCATTCAAAAAATGGATTAAGCAAGCCATCTTTTATCCTTACATACATCCACGAGCAAGCCCCGCTCATTTTTGACCAACTTATACAATTTCTGGTAAACCATTAAAGAAAACCGTAATATAAAACTATATTAGTATTAATAAATATATTTAAATTATTTCTTTTACACATCTAAGGTAAATAATAACTATTTAAATCATTTATAATGATAAATCAATTTTTTTTAATGATTGCAACCAATTGATTAGGCCAGGCCCTACTAAGGTCCCTGCCCTGCAAGGCTGGGCCACATGAAGTTGTGAGACTTCACAAGTATGCAAGTGTTCTAAATTAATTTCACCTTCACTTCATATCTAAAAGGTAAGGCCCTATCCCATTCAAGATTATTTTCTATGATATGTTATTCTGCTATTAATTATCATCATTTACGTTGAAATTTTGGTAGCATTTCCCCATATGTTCTTCTAAATGTGTGGCATATATGCCATACTACGAGAACGTATGAGGAAATACAAACCGCAATATCAACCAATGATAACTAATAGTAGACTAACATATCGTAAAAAATAATCTCAAACTGTCCACTAGGACAATTTAAGAATTTGCAAGACTAAGTCTTGCAAATTCTCAAACGGTCTAAAGGTTATAGTGTTGCAAGAAATAATATGCAATTCCAAAAATAATCAAACTTATGCTTGTGAAAAAGTTTTCTTGACTATTATACATGTTTTGATTGTGGTCTATAGTCACTAACTTCGTAAGATTATTATATCCAAGATAATAACCTTAATCCAATATTTATGCATAGTATTATCTAATAATACTATGATTTTAATATTGAACAGGCTGGACCGGATATTTTCATAACACATCAATCGTGAGACATATGATACGCCACGAAACCCTTAAGTGTAATACCTCAATATGCTCACATCATACATTTATTAAAGCCATACCTAATCTCATAACCAAAATAACATATCCCAATCTATCATGTTCTTGTAACCTAAATCAAAGTCAAAGTCAAAACCATTTCACAACAAAAATAAGATGCAACAATATGAAAGAAGTTCACCAATAAACTATCATGCATAGTTAACATGCTGAGAAATTCAACAATAAATATAAAAACCACTAATTAATCATGCTTAATTAATTTACTATAAAAACACTAATTAATCATTTAGCAATTTATTTAATTAATTTACTATCAGAATCACTAATTAGCTAATATTACAATGATGTTATATTGCAATCATTATTTATTAGAAAACCATAATTTATTATATATAATAATATAATATTATATATATTATATATAATTATCTATAATAAATTTATTATAGAATTATATTTTTTTATAATTATTAGTTTATTAAAATGAATTTTTTTTGGGGCCATGGTTGGGTTTTTTTTATGCCCTTGGCCTTGCCATGTGGCAAGGTCACCCAGCCACGTGGCCATGGACCGGACCAGAGGGAGGGGGAGGGGGGTTGAGTTTTTTTTTTTTTTTATACCCGTGGCCGCCCCCGTGGCCGACCAAAGAGAGGGGTAGGTAGGGTGGGGGGTTTTCCTTTTTTATGCCCGTGGCCTGGCCATGGGCTATAGCCAGGCCACAGCCAGCCGAGGGCCCGGTGGCCATGGCCGGCGGTTGGCTAGGGAGGGGAAGGGGGGGGTTTCAATTTTTTTTTAAGCCCTAGCCAGCTGCCAGGCCATGGCCCAGTCGTGGCCGTGAGGGTGGCCACGAGTCGTGGTCGGCGAGGGTGGCCACGACCGCGGCCAGAGAGAGGGGGAGGAGGGGAAGGGAGGGGCTGGGGGGTTTTCAATTTTTTTTTAAGCCCATGGCCTGGCCACGAGCTGTGGCCAGGTCATGGGGCGAGGGTGGCCATGGTCACGGCCGGCCAGAGAGGGGGAAGGGGAGGGGAGGGGGGGAAGGGGGGGTTTATCTGATGGAGGCATCGGTGAGGAGATCGGGGTGCCGTCGGAGTGCTGCCGGAGGTGGGGAAGAGGGAGGGAGGGGGCGCCGCCGGGTGTGGGGAAGAGGGAGGGAGGAAGAGGGAGGGTTAGGGCCTGGCGGAGGGGGTTTATAATTAGGATTAGCGATGCAATTTTGCATTGCTAATTAGCGACGCAAACTCTATGCGTCCCTAATTAGCAACGCATTTACGTGTCGCTAATTAGTGATGCACGGTTGCATCGCTAATTTGGCAGGGTAAAGCCGGGTATGGCGGAAATTTAGCGATGCATACAGTATGTGTCGCTATTTAGCGACACAATTATGCATCACTAAATATTAATATTATATAATATTAATTATATATTAATTATTATAGTGTGTAATAATTAATATTATATAGTGATAATTTTATATATTGATATATTATAATCTATGCCGCTTGTTTCGCTGAAGCCTCCGGGTGACGTGGGTGGCAGCAATGTTACATGTCCGCTTCCTTCGGGAACCTCCTATGGGCGGCGCTCCTGCCCCTTTCTCCCCTCTTTCGCCCTTGGTGACGCTTCGATCTCTTGTCGCGGGTTACCTTCTCGGTGGCCGACCAAAGGGTCGGGCTTGGCCTTGTGCCTCTCTCGTACGTCTTCCCCTGAAATCCGGAGATGGGTAGCTACCATGGTGGTAACGGTGATGAAGAATTAGGGTTCGATTCCAAAGAGGGAGCCTGAGAAACGGCTACCACATCTAAGGAAGGCAGCAAGCGTGCAAATTATCCAATCCTGACACGGGGAGGTAGTGACAATAAATAACAATACCGTCGGCTTTTCGAGTCTGGTAATTGGAATGAGTACAATCTAAATACCTTAACGAGGATCCATTGCAGGGTGCCAGCAGCCGAGGTAATTACAGCTCCAATAGCATATATTTAAGTTGTTGCAGTTAAAAAGCTCGTAGTTGGACATTGGGCTGGACCGGTCGGTCCGTCCCACGGAACGGTGTTCACCGGCGGCCCCACGATGTGCCAGAGTGACCGACTACAAGGTACTACCTGGGATCGACGCTGCCTTCAGTCCGATCCACGTCGTTGTGCCAAGAATGCATCCTAAACCCTAAAACCCTAAACCCCTAAAACCCTAAACCCTAAACCCTAAAACCCTAACCCCTAATTAAACCCTAATCCTAAAACCCTAAAACCCTTAAAACCCCTAGAACCCCAAAACCCCAAACCCCTAAAACCCTTAGAACCCTAAAACCCTATAAAACCCTAAACCCCTAAACCCCTGAAACCCTTAATCCCTGAACCGTAATCCCTGGACCCTTAAACCCTGAATCCCTAAACCCCTGAACCCTAAATCCTACCCTAAAACCCTATTTAGCGACACACGCACGTCGCTAAATAGTGATGCATTTTGATGCATCGCTATTTAGCGATGCAATTATGCATCGCTAAATAGCGACGCACATAAATGCGTCATTAAATAGCAACTCATTTTGATGCGTCACTATATAGTGACCAATTATGCATTGCTAAATAGTGATGCATCAAATGCGTCGCTAAACAGCGATGCATTAAAATGCGTTGCTTTTTAGGGATGCATCAAAATGTGTCGCTAAATAGGGATGCATTTTGATGCGTCACTATTTAACGACGCACAATTGTGTCGCTAAATAGCGATGATGCGTTGCTATTTAGTATGCATAACTATGCGTCACAGAGTCACTATTTAACGACGAAAATTTTTGAAAGTTGCTAAATGTGTCCCTATTTACCGACTGATTTAATGCATCGCTAAATTGCATCGCAGTTTTCATGGGTTGCAATTTATAGTACAATTTTTTTTTGAATAAGACAGGATCATGAAATTTGCATAGAATTCGAGAATAATAAAATAGTGCAGATTAATTCATGTCGAGACAACAATTTTGATAATGTAAGAATTTCTTAAATGAAAAATCAGCTACACAATGAGAGACAGTCCTCTCTCTTAATAAAGTTAAACTCCCCATTTACGGAAAAGCAGTGTTGAATTAAAAAAAAAAAAAAAAGAAAAAAATCCTTTTAAGGAAATATTTTAAAATATTACCCTCATGTGGGTAGCAGCTTCCCAATCACGTGGTCGCTGGAAAACCAAAAAATAAAAGGGACTTTAACTCTTTCAAGAGGCAGCACTTATTCATGAATAAAAAAAGTTTTGCCTCGAAAACCCATTAATTTTAATGAATATATTTTCATACGCAAAACATGCCATACAAACCCAATTGCACCCTCTGCAACAAGATTTTTTCGTGCATGTAGACTCCTAAACTTGGGTTTCTTCCTGAGCCTAGCATGTGTGGTCCAACGCGATCTCTAAACCAGCCAGCTCACATGTAGTTTGGGAAAAATTCTCCAAGATGTAAATTCAAGTGCTGTTATGAGCGCATGATTTGTGCATTAATAGGGCATTTTCAGTGTAAACTGGCCGAGATAAATCTTCCTGAAAAACTGCAAAACACTAAAACCCCTCAAAACCCTTAGAACCCTAAAACCCTACAAACCCTAAACCCCTAAACCCCTAAAACCCTTAATCCCTGAACCGTGAATCCCTGAACCCTTAAACCTAAACCCCTAAACCCCTGAACCCTTAAACCCTGAACCCTTGAACCCTAAACCCTAAACACCATGAAACCCTATTTAGCGACACACGCTAATACGTCGCTAAATAGTGAAACCCTATTTACTCCAACTTGAATGATTCACTAGACTTAAAATCGTTTTCACATATCTGAACTAACTTAATCTGATTAATTGATAAGACAAGTTTGGGTCTAAAATTAAGATGCTAGATTGAAGGTATATTGCATCAACACCTTTATTTGCCTAGATATATGTTTGCAATTCTAATTGAATGAAAGGATCAATATTTCACACTATAGATATGATGGTACCATTTCCTACAATATTTAAGTAATGATATGATGGTACCATTTCCTACAATATTTAAGTAATGATATTTATTTAAAAAATATTGATGAAGTTTTATTTCTTAATCATTGATAATATTCACTACATTTTTTTGCTTATTTCTTAGAGAAATATTGGACGAAACCAAGAGAAGGTAACATTATCAATATTTTTCATCAACTATAATTGGTTCTTATATAATTTAGTTATATAAAAATACCTCATCGCTATATTTTACTCCATCATTTATGGTGAAAAGTAGTAAAAGGATCTAGATTTGATGCACATCAATATAATGTAAATAAACAAATTATAATATATTATTTACTCTCTTTTATTTGTTATCATATTTTTTGTAAAAAAAAAATACATACATGTGTATCAGTATTTTTTGTTTTAAAAAATAGATTCTTAAATGTGCCCAAAAATTCATCATATTATCTTCTTATTAAAGTTATAATCCATTTATATATATAGAGTTATATAAGCTAGTTTAGCAATCATATATTACAACATGATATATGTATGGTGAATTTTTTTTTTTTTTGTTGCAACAAGCAATATTTTTTTCTTAACAATTAATCTGAATTATTAATCTGAGCTAGTTTGTAGCAACCTAGTTGTCGTTAGTTATTATAATTAGCTAAGCTAAAAGTCCCCAATTAATCTTAATTAGCTAGTTTAATTTGTTTGAAAAAAACATTCTTAAAATCTAGGCAAAGTAAATACTTGTCAACAAAAGATATTGTGATTTACATAGAATATAGAATCATCTGATAGTTTATTATATTCTAAATTCATTGTTTCAATGAATTTTTATTGAATATAATAAAGATTGGATCCTTAGTGCATGATGTTGAATAAAACCAATAGATTAGCTATTAACTTCTGTTATATAGTTGTTGTTGGAGTATTTGTTGGATTTTTTTTAATAATGTCATTTAAAAAATTGATCTGAGTTGATTTTATTTAGTTCTAACGTCAATAATGTCATTTCAAAAATTATAAATAGATAATATTTTGGTTTGATTTGAAATTTGATTTCTGTGTGTATAAATTAAATCCATTTGTTTACCGATCACTTCTGTTAACATGTAGAAGACCATCAGGTATAAATTAATAAGAGATCATGATAGGATTTCAAACTTGGCATTAAATGCAGTAGGGTTACGAGTAATTGTCTAATATATATCTGATGTATTGGATTTGATGTGGTGCCATAACGCTTAGATTGCTTAACTTATATCCAAAGATTAAGATTAAATTAAATCATAAATATATTTGAATTTGAAATTATTTTAATTTTATTAGATTAATCGATGCAAATTTTGGTTATAATTGGGTCAAATCCATTTAAATATGTATTTAAATATTATTATGATTAATGAATATAAAAATAATTTTTCTTCTCTCAGTTCTATTTTCTTTAATCTGATCACTACTCTTCAAAATGAACTTTAAGGTACTTTCTTTCTTCCAACTAGAATAAAAGCAGTATAGCTTCGTATGGGCCGTGCAGCTTCGTGTTGGCTTAGGCGATTTGGCGGCGTCTAAGTTCCGAGATTTCACATTAGAAAAAATCTGGACGGTAAGAAGCACGGTTCTCCTTCCACGAATTCGTGGTGGAGACTTATTGGGATGCGTGGAAGTTTAAGATAGACAGACTGTTTGGATGAGCGTGCGATCGCACGGAATTTTCCAAATAAATAGCACTGAATTTTTTTCCTATGAGCGAGGGGAAAATAGGTGGTGTCATGGTTCGAACATGAAACCTACTGAGCTAATATGATTGTTGGCTAGAAGATGAAAATTTAGGATATTTTTTTAGCAAAAAAAAATTTACTGCTTTCAACTACTACTGAAGTTTAATAATTGGTATCAAATTCTAACTAGAAAATAAGGAATTTAAAGATTTTCATAGGGCTAAAAAAATTTTGGCCTCATTAAGGTATATCTTAATTATTAAGAATTTTTTGTGCTATTCTTGGTTGAGATCTGGCTATGAATAATAGCATAAAAATATATTTTGAGAAGTTTGATCGAAGAAAAGTTTCCCTATGTGGAAAGTACGAACAGAAGACCTTCTTGTGCAATAGGGTTTAAATCTGATTTTGAAGAAAAGACCATGAGATGACAGATAATCAGTGAATGTTGTTGGAGAAGAGAGCATATTCAATGATTAGAGGTTATTGAGTAGATTTAGCCTTTTGTTCAGTGTTAGAGGAGAAGACCCCGAAGGGATTCTGGACGAAGTTGCACACCCTCTACATAGGAAGAATATGTGCAACAAGTTGATGTTGAAGAAGCGTCTCTACAGTTTTTGGATGGCAGAAGGTAGAGTTGTGCTGGGCCACATCTAGTTGTTTGATCAGATAAGCAATGAATTGTTGAATATTGGGGTCAAGATGGAGGAAGAAGATAAGACACTTTTACTATTATGTTCACTGCATATATCATATGACTCATTGGTTACTATGCTACTCTACGGGAAGGAGACATTGTTCTATGAAGATATTGTCTTGGTACTTCGGATGAATGAGTCAAGGAAGAAGATGACCAAGGAAGTTGTTCCCTATGAGGGTCTATCAATGGGGGAAGGGCCAAATGAGGCAGGGACAAGACTAGGCATAAGGGATAGTCAAAGTCCTAAAAAAGCAAGAGAGAGGCTAAATGCACATTTCAAGGGGGACTACCCTAAGAGAAAAAATTAGAAGCGAGAAAAGGAAGGATCTGAATCTATGAGTACAGTTGCAGACCAAGAGATTGAGGATGATCTCTTGATGGTATCAGATGGTCACAGGCATAACACAGAGATGTGGATCCTGAATTCAGCTTGTTCTCATCATTACACTTCCAACCGGTTATGGTTCAGCACTTACACAGAAGTTGATGAGGGAAGTATAACTCTTGGAGATGATCACCCTTGTAAGGTAGCAGGGATTGGTGTAGTAAGGGTGAAAATGTTTGATGGCATGCTACGTACTCTTACCAGCATGAAGCTTGTCCTAGAACTCAAGAAGAATCTGGTATCACTAGGATACCTGAAGTAGACTGGATATAGCTTCAACAGTCATGCCAGGAGTGGAGTTCTAAACATCTCAATGGAGCTATAGTGGTGATGAGAGGTAGAAAGCTGGAGAACAACCTATATAGGTTGGAGGGCTTCGTGGTGATAAAAAAATCTGAGACAACAGCTGTAGAACAGGATCCTCGGGATGTATATAGGATGTGGCATTACCACCTAGGCCATATGGGAGATAAGGGGATGAAAGAACTGAGCAAGAGAGGGCTTTTTCAGACCTGAGTGGTGGAGATATGGATATCTGTGAGCCATGTCAGTTGGAGAAGCAGAAGAGAATGCAGTTCTCAATCAGCACAGCTAGGAGTGTAGAACCCCTAGAGCTAGTACACACAGATGTCTGGGGATCGCCCCAGTTATGCACAGAATGGAGCCAAATAATTCTTGACCCTGATAGATGATTTCTCAAGGAAGCTATGGATCTACTTCATAAAGGAGAAATCAGATGTTTCACCAAGTTTAGAATCTGAAAGGTTGAGGTGAAGAAGAAGTAGGGTAGGAGTGTAAAATGTCTGAGGTCAGATAATAGCAAGGAATACACAGCAGGGAGTTCCAGAGTTTTTGTAAAGAGTGGGGCACCAAAAGCACTTTTTAATGATGAAAACTCCTCAACAGAATGAGGTGGCTGAGAGGATGAATCGAGCACTATTGAAAAAGCAAGATGCTTGAGGCTATATGCAGGGCTTCCAAAGATGTTCTGGGTTGACATAGTAGGTGCAGCTAGCTACTTGGTCAATCGATCACCACATACCAGGTTGGATGAGGCATTCTAAAGAAGATGTGGTATGGAGGGAAGATAAGCCTGAACCATCTGAAGGTGTTTGGATGCACAACATATGTGCATGTTAGTGCTGGGGAGCAGAGCAAGCTGGACGCTAGGTCTAAGAAGATGATGTTTCTAGGCTACCCGCGTGGAATCAAGGGTTATCGGCTGTGAGACCCCTTAGAGAAGAAGGTTGTCATCAATAGATGTGACCTTCGATGAGAGCTTGATACTTCAGAGGAAAGATGGTATAAATGCACAGTAAAGGCTATAGGAGGTGCAACAAGGCAACACTAGTCAGATAACCTCCTACACAGTCATGCTATTTATGGATCAGGAGGATTTGAGATTCAGATGGAAGGACTGACAGAGGGGATAGAAGCAAAGGAGTTTAGCAGGATACAGCTGGACAGGGGACTGATACTAGGATTGCATTGCACAGGCCAAGAGGAATGTGCGACCACCAGTTTGATACGAGGATTCGGTATCATATGCCTTGGTGACAGCGAATAGAGACCCTTACACCTGTAAAGAGGCTGTGGAGAGCCAAGATAGAGATAGGTGGGTCCAGATAAAGGAGACGTAGTCTCTCCATAAGAATGACACATGGTCGTTGGTCCAGTTGCTATAAGAGAAGAAACATATTGGTTGCAAATAGGTTTATCAGCACAATGAAGGGCCTTCAGAGCAAAGGAGTATAGGTACAAGGTAAGACTTATGGCCAAAGGATACTCTCAAAGGAAGGCATCGACTATAGAAGCTAGTGAAAGATAGTGAAGTGGAGCTAAGAAGGTACATATCAAGGAGAATCCAATAGATGTACTGACCAAAGTTCTTTCATGAGACAGCTTTTCGTTGATGCAGCTGATGGACATGGGAGACGTGCTGAGGCCTTAAAAGCACCAAGGTAGAAATTGTTGGGCTTGGTATGGTGCTATCAAGGTTCTGGTTGGGCTAACTTGTATTGAGCTAGGTATGGGTTCAAGGGTTGAGATTAAATCAAGTCATGGGTATGCACAGGCTTGGGGATTATTTTAATCTCATTGGTTAGTCCGTGGGAGTTTTTATTGAGTCTGAACCAAAACCATTTGGGCATGTATTTAAACACTAATTTTTAGGATTGGATGAATATAGAAATAGGTTCTTTTCTCCCAACTCTGATTTCTTTCTGATCACAGCCGCCTCCTCTTCCTTCTCGAAATGAAGTGCATGGCTTCATGGTGCTTCCCTTATCCCAACAAGAACGAAGCCATGCAGCTTCGTGCGGGCTTGGTGATATGGAAGGCAGGTCTAGCATCAAGTTACGCATGAGATTTCTCACGGGAAGAAATCTCATGCTGGAAGGTCTTCTGTGAGGACGAAGCAAGCTCACGGTTCTCCTCCCAGGAATTCGTGGGGTGAAGACTATCAAGGCTTCATCTTAGGACGCGTGGAAGTTTAAGGTGGGCTGCTACGTGAAGTGGCTTCATGGGAATCATGAACGGGAGAATTGTTTGGGTGTTCGAATAAGCGTGAGATTGCACGGAATTTTTCTAGGAGATCGAACGGATTTTTTTTTCAGAATATTCTTCAGTAAGAAAATTCTACTGCTTTCAACCATTTTCAACCACTAAACCTCAACATGATGTTCTTTTCCTACCTTGCATTCTTTCTCTCACCTTTTCCTTTTATATATATGATGCAAGGTAAAATTGTCACCGCATCAACATTAGCGCATACGGCAAAAAGAAAGAGTCATTTTCGACTTTTAACCAACTAACTGCCACATTCAGAAAAAGATAAACTATAACTGAGCTACTATTGTACCTCGGTGGAACCGAGCTACCTCGGTGACTCGGCAGAGCCGAGCTACCTTTCTGCCTCGGCAGTACCAAGTTACCACGGTACCTCAACAGGACTGAGCCATCCCCATACGTCGGCAAGACCGAGGACCCCTCTTTTGGCTCAGGCACCCTTATCACCGCATGCTACGCCGAGGGTTCCAGAGGATGAACGCCCTAATCGTACAAATCTAGAGCAATTTTCCTAAAATGGGAACGAGGAACCAAACACGACCCTCTGACCACAATCAATGAGATTTTAAATCTTTGATGAGGATGATCAATTGGCAGGATTCTAATCGCATTGGCTCACCACATCCCCAAAACAAAAGTAAAACTAAATATGGCCTAACACCCATGAATAATTGAATCCTGAAAGCCATCTATCAGCCTCTCTAACCGTAGATCCCCGTAACTAATAGGATTTGAATCAAATCGGCCACCGTTGATGCCCGCAACTAACCAGATTCGAATCATACTAGCTCTTAACTTCCTAAAATGTGCATGAGAAATCAGGTAACAACCTACCATCATCCCAGCGGTCTATAAATACCCAGTCTCAGGACCCTCCATGTATGCGCTACTTAAGCTTAAAAAGAAAACTCTAGCAGATCATCGCTCTCAGGAGGTCATCTTTAAGAGATCCTTCTACTAGAGCCTTCTCATCTCATCTGTTTGCTAAGAATTGCCACTGACTTAGGCATCAGAGGGTCTTCCGCAGGGGCTACCCCGTGTTACTTGCACGAAGACTACCTTACCGGTCCACTTGGATGGGAGAACGCTATTCGGATCCTAACGTGCATTATCCTTAAGCCGAAGAATGAAATTCAACAGCAACAGATTGGCGCTAGAGGAAGGGCCTCAACTCCAATTAAACTTGTAATCAAGGAGATAAAATTCTTGATAAGAAGACAATTTTCCAATGGCTAATTGTAAAAGAGCAACCTCAATGCTCCCGATCAAGCCACCTCCTAAAGGCCTGATCCCACAAACAATGTGGCACCCTCAAGCCATCACTGATCGAGTTCCTCCATGATCGGCAACCTCGATCACTCAGGACCAGTTTGCCATGCTGGTTCAGCAAGTTCAAGCTTTGTCGCAATTGGTGCAGGGGCTTCATAGAGTTTCCTTTCTCGCTGCACCCATTCCATGGCTTCCTGATAAAATTGCTGCCCCGGTTCTACCAGCATCTCCTTTCCCCAATCCACTAGAGGCCACGAGCCACCTTCGACAACCCGGCCATGAAGGAGCTGGACTGGCACCATAGAAGGGCAAAGATGGGAGCTCACCTAGATCCCATTGGGCTCGCTCTCTATCTTTGGTATTCTTTCGCCATGACTTGATGCTGCGACGCGATCCCCTCGTCCTCTCTCCTACTATTCGGGACAAAGGAGTGCAATGACAACTTTAGAGGATGCACCAGGAGTGGCGTTAGGAGCTAGATGCTGTCAAGCAGGCCCCCTATCCTCAACCTAAGGTGGAGTAGGGTATAACCTTCATCAAGAAAATTATGTAGGAGGTGATTTGTCCCCATGTTAAACTCCCCACTATCGAGCCATATTATGGATCCACCGACCTGGACGACTACCTAAGCAGTTTTTGATCCATCATGATATTCCATGGATCATCGAATGCGATCCTATGCTGGGTCTTTCCCTCTACTCTCAGGGAGTCTGCAAGAATGTGGTTCAATGGGTTGAAACCAAATTTCATTGGTTCCTTTGACGAACTGAGCCATCTATTCATTAGTCAGTTCATTGGCAGCCACCGCCACAGAAGAAGATCTGACTCTCTCTCCAAAGTTAAGCAAGAGGGAAAGTCTTTGAGAAGTTTTCTTGGCCGTTTTAACATAGCCATGTTGGAAGTAGACCATCTCAACCATGAGGTGGTCATATCCGCCTTAGAGGGTGGAGTATCAAGGAGGGGACTTTTACTTAGCTATGGAGGTCAACTATCTGAAGAACCTTTCTAACATGATGACCCTGGTGGATAAATACGCTAGATTGAGGAGTCAAGAAGGTTGGCCCGAGCCGAGCAATCCAAGAAGATAGAGAAGAAAGGCTCGAAGAAGAACCAACCCCCTCGCCATGTAAGCCTACCTCGCCATCAAAGAGCTCCTCCTCCACACCAAGAGATTGCACCAGAAGCTCAGCATGGAGATTCAATTAGTTCACTCTGCTTACTATGCCATGGTGCAAATCTTGATGGAAATTGAGTGGCAACTCCTTCGGCGATGCCCCTCCGAGGAAATGTTGCTTGAAGAGATATGACCAAGTACTGCTAGTATCACTGAGACTACGGACATGATACCGAGGATTGCTGACAACTTCGAAATAAGATTGAACAATCATCCGCCGAGGGAGGCTAGATTGGTTCAGAAGAGCCCCTAAGCAAGGCAACAGAGGGGAGCGCCAACTTGAGCTTCGATAGCAACCCCCACCGAACCCAACAGCTGCTGGTAGCCTCAACATGATTGCCATGATCGACTCTTCCCAAGTCCGGCCAAATGAAGAAGAAAACCCACCGAAGAGGGCTCGGTCTGAAGGACTTTCCTTTTCGGACGAAGATCTTCGAGGGATACAGTATCCCCATGACGATGCTTTAGTCGTATCTCTTAACATGAACAATTATGATGTACATTAGGTTTTAGCTGATAGTGGAAGCTCAGTTAATATTTTGTATTTTGATGCCTTTGTGAAGATAAAACTGCGAATAGAAGATCTCTGGCCATGGACTCTATTTTGATAGGGTTCACCGATGACACTCACTCCCGAAGGAGTCATCACATTGGTAGTATGAGCAAGATTTTAGCCCTGTGTGACAACCGTTCAAACGGACTTTTTGGTGATCAAGCTTCGATCGCCGTACAATGCAATCCTTGGTAACCCAGACAGATATCCCTCAAAGCCATAATATCCATTACCCATCTTGCCATGAAGTTTTTACAAATGGGGGTGGGTGTAGTTTGAGGAAATCAAGCCATAGCTCGTATTGTTTCATCATCGACCTTTAATCCAGAAGACCCAAAGTTGATGGGCTTGATGCTTGAGAAGATTTCACTGAGCAACAGGAAAAACCAATCGAGGAGCTCGAAGAAGTGCCTCTTGACGAGGCTCGACCAGACCCAAACCATAAAGGTTGGGTCCTAGCTGGAAGGAACATTGATGTCTTTGCCTGCCCAGCCTCGGATATACCGAGGATTAGTCCAGATGTTCTCGTTCATCGTCTCAACGTGGATGAAACATTCTGACCGATCAAATAGAAGAAAAGGAGTTTCGCCTTCGAGCGTCAGAAGGCTACTGAAGAGGAAGTTGACAAGCTCCTTAAAGCAAACTTCATTCAGAAAGTAAACTATCCTAACTGCTGGCAAACGTCATCATGGTAAAGAAGTCGAATGTAAATAAAGGATCTACATTGACTTCACGAACCTCAACAAAGCCTGCCCAAAGATAGTTTCCCTCTGTAAAGGATCTATCAGCTTATGGGTGCCACCTCGAGCCATCAGATGCTGACCTTTATGGATGCCTATTCGGGCTACAATCAGATCCAATGGCGTCCGAGGATGAATAGAAGATAACCTACATCACAGACCGAGGTATATACTATTACTGAGTTATGCTTTTTGGCTTAAAGAATGTTGGAGTAACATATCAAAGCTGGTCAATAAAGTCTTCAAAGAACAGATTGGTCAAAATATGAAAGTTTATGTCATGACAAGCTGGTTAAAAGCAAAGAAGCATCCTAGCACATCGATGATCTCACAGAGAGCTTCACAATACTCAGAAGATATCATATGAAGTTGAATCTAACCAAGTGTACCTTCGGGGTTAACTTTGAAAAGTTCTTGGGCTTTATAGTCTCTAGAGGGGTATCAGGTGAACCCTTAGAAGATTCAAGCTCTTTAGGAAATGATGCCTCCTAAGTCGGTCAAAGAGGTGCAACACCTCACGGAAAGGATAGCGGCTCTCAACAGCTTTGTCGCACGGTCACCAAGGGATGCCTATCTTTTTTCAAGGTGCTTCGGTCAACTAAAAACTTCTAGTGGACTCTGAACTGCCAAAAATCCTTCAAGGACCTCAAAAGGTACCTCGGCTCGCCGCCATTCTTCAGCGGATCGAAGCTCGGGAAGTTTTATATTTGTACCTAGCAGTTTTAGAGAATGTTGTTAGGTCTGTGCTAATTCAAGAAGAGAACAAACTCCAAAGGCCGGTCTACTATGTTAATAAATTGCTTCATGATGCCGAAACAAGGTACACTTGGATCAGAAGATGGTACTGGCCTTAATAACATCGGCTCGAAAGCTACGACCTTATTTCCAAGCACATGTTGTATCGGTTATAACTGACCAACCAATCAAGTTAGTCTTTCACCATCCAGAAGTGTCTTGAAAGGATGGTAAAATGGGCTATCGAGCTAAGAGAATAAGACATCAGGTGTCATCTTCGCCCCGCTATTAAGCACAAGTTCTGACTGATTTTCTTCTTGAATGTACAATACCCAAGGATGGCTCAATTCCAGAGATCTCTGAGCAACCAAAATCCAAAGCTTTATGGCTACTTCATATAGATGGGTCCTCCAGAATAAACGATTCTAGAGTGGGCTTAGTCCTTACTAGCCCGGAAGGAGCAACGTTCGAGTATGGCATTCGTTTCTCCTTTTCGGTATCCAATAATGAAGCTGAAGAGGCTCTACTTGTCGGGCTCTGAATCACCTGCGACTTAAAAGTGAGAAGATTGAATGTCTACAATGACTCCCAACTGGTTGCCGGCCATGTGCGAGGAGAATATGAAGCTCGGGAACCGAACATGGTTCGGTATCTTCCTTGCACGACTTATCCTCCAACTTTTCTAATCTTGAAGTTATTTAGGTTCCAAGGATCGAGAATACGTATGCCAACCTTTTGTCCACCTGGCCACCACAGAATCAATGGATCTCGAGCAAAAATTATGCCTAAAGGTCCTCGAGAAGCCTAGTATTGCAGAAGTTGACCAAGTGATGTAGATCGAAGCCGAATCATCTTGGCTCAACACAATCCTTAGATACCTCAAAGATGGATCTCTTCCGATGGATAGAAAGGAGGCCAGAAAATTGAAGATGCAAGCATCTCACTACGTCATGCTTGATAATCAATTGTACAAGTGCTTCTTTTTCATGTCGTTACTCAAATGCCTTCGACCGTCAGAGGCCGATTATGCTTTATAGGAGGTTCATGAAGGAATATGCGGCAATCATCTGATGGTCGATCCTTATGTCACAAGGTACTATGCCAACGGTACTACTAGCTAACCATGCAGAAGGACTTCAACGATCTTGTTCGAGCCTGCGATTCATTTCAATGGCACTCCAATATCCAGAGGCTTCATTCCGCTCATTTGACATTGATATTGTCCACCTGGCCCTTCACCAAATGGGGGATGGATATTCTCGGTCCTTTTCCACCTACCATCAGATAAAGAAAATTTTTGTTTGTGGCAATTGATTACTTTACCAAGTGGGTCAAGGCCGAGACGATCGTCCATATAATAGAAGCCCGAGCCAAAGACTTCATAAGGAGATCAATTATATGCTGGTTTGGCCTTCCTCACACCATAATCACCAACAATGGCTGACAGTTTGACAATCCGAGGTTTCGAGAGTTTTGTGAAGACCATGGCATCAACCATCGGCTCACCTCAGTCGGCCACCCTCAAGCCAACGTTGAAGCGGAGGTTACAAACCGAACCTTACTGTAAGGAATTAAAGCTCGGCTCAATAGGGTGCGGGGCAGATGGGCAATGAGCTCCATCATGTCCTATGGGCCTATCGGATCACCCAAAGGATTCCACTAAAGAAACTTCATTCGGAATGGCCTTCGGCACTAAAGCCATCATCCTTGTAGAAATGGGGTTACCTTCGCCATGGGTTAAGAACTACTCAAAGGAACTGAATGACGAGCAACTCCGAGCCAACCTCGAATTAATAGAAGAAGTCAAGGAAAAGGCTTGGATTCGAATGGTTGCCTACAACAACAGTAGCCCCGTATCATTCCTCTGAGTTAAAGGGAAGCTGTTCCTTTTCGGTGACCTAGTGCTCTGCAAAATGTCAGTTTCCACACCGTTGGAACAAGAAAAGCTATCCTAAACTGAAAAGGCCCCTACCAAATTGCAGAAGTCATCAGGCTAGTACCTACAAGCTTCAAAATCTAGATGGAAGAGCTATCCCACGGATGTGGAATGCGGACAACCTCCAAATATACCACCAGTAAAGTACATCTAAACCAAACCATTTTGCTCGTTGTAATGAACTTTACCCTTAAGATTAAACATCTTCTCTTTGATCATTTTCTCCAAGTTATTGTTGAAAGATAGGTCTCACCCAATTATCATCCTACGGGTCCCTTTCTTCGAACCTCGGCACGGCCGAGCAACTTCTCCATACCTTGGTAGGGCCAAGTAAAACTTTTTTCGAACCTCAGCATGGTTGAGCAACTTCTTTGTACCTTGGCAGGGCCAAGTAAAACTCTCTTCGAACCTCAGCACGACCAAGCAATTTCTATGTACCTTAGCAGGGCCAAGTAAAACTCTATCCGAACCTCAGCACGATCGAGTAATTTTTTCGTACCTTGGCAGGGCCAAGTAAAACTCTCACCGAACCTCGGCATGGCTGAGCAACTTCTCTATACCTTGGCAGGGCCAAGTAAAACTCTCTCCAAACCTTGGCACGATCGAGCAATTTCTTCATACCTTAGCAGGGCCAAGTAAAACTCTCTCTGAGCCTTGGCATGGTCGAGCAATTTCTCTGTACCTTGATAAGGCCAAGTAAAACTCTCTTCGTATCTTAGCATGATCGAGCAACTTCCTCATGCCTTGGCTGGGCCAAGTAAAAATCCTTCAGACCTCGGTATGACCGAGTGTTCTACGAATGTCGGCAAGGCCAGCCAAGCTTTCTTATGACCTAAAAAGGGTTGAGCGCCCCTTTGTCCAAAATCCAACATAATCAAGAGTCTTTCGAACACCAGCAAGGTCGAATGAGGTTGCCTGAAACTTGGCGGAAACTAAGTTTTACGAGCTTCGGCATATTGATAATATTTATCTGAAGCAGGGGAAAGCCAAGCATTTGTTTTTCTAAGATTAAACGCAACTAGTTGGATATTTTTGAATCTCAGTAGGTCCGAGTCTTTCTATACCTTGGTCAAATCGAAAAATTCAACCTCGACATGACCGAGCCTAGTTTATGCCTCGGAAGGGGCCAAAAAATCAACACGTTGTGATAGATACAAGCATTCAAAAAAAGAACCAAACAATTAAAGAGAACAATTGAAGAGTAAAATTTTCATTTATTTCAAATATTTCGTTACCAGGAATTACAGTCTATTATAAGATATTACAAGTGCTTCATAGCACAGGAAATACAAAAGTTTTCTATTACATGAAGAAAGCATGCTTGCAGTTGTTGCAGTGGCAATGCCTCAGCTACGGGGAAGATCGCCTTCAAACTCTGTTGGCCGGCAAGTCTCGAAACTCGGGGCAAAGATACGGAAAGAAGCTAAAGCCAAAGAAATTTACCTTAAGCTTTCATCCTTTAAGAAGACACCTAATGGATTTTCAGGCATCTCTTCTGCTGGATCAGCAACAGCCGCTGCTGTTGATTGAAAGCATGAGGAAGAATGAGGTCAAACGAGAATGCTTCTTTTTGCATTCCTCGTATGACCTCTATAGTTCCTCGCTTCTTCTTCTTCTCCTTCTTCTTACTTTTCTCATTTGTATACCGGGAAGAAGATTCCTGGGCCTTCTCCAGTGGCACCTTACTGTGGCTTTATGAGATCCGATGGGTTTGCACTATAGTGCCTTGAGAGCGGTTTGCTTTTCAACAACTTCTTCATCTAAACCATTAAGCCTGAGCCGAATCTCAAAGAGAAAATCCAACTCCTTAGCCCCTGATTTTGACATCGATTAAGCTCTCACAAGCCTTTTCTCCCTCACATCCAATGGAAAAGGACTCTTCGGTTGTGCTCAGTGCCTCCCATTTCCTCTTTTTATAGCCATGGAACAGGGTACGATCACCATTAAAAAGGAGAGACCTCCAAGACTTGAAACACAACGATCGTCGCACTCAAATCCCCATCGAGGCTACGTGTTGTTTATTTACTCTTTCCCAGGTGGAAGCCAAGAAGGTTCTCATCGCCCGATGGGACAGGTGCATCTCGGGCCAAAAAATTGGCCATGTGTCACCCTCTCGCTACTCCTGCTGAGTATACGAAGAGTCTCCGTTCATGCTGTATGACTAAGTAAGGGATTCTCCCTCGATCTCAGTCTCGGTGGCTTAAATGCAAGAAGATGTTTTCGGTTCCCAAAGCATGAGTAAAAGCAAAAGACCAGCTATGGAGGGGCACGTTATGCGATCCAATTGATCGCTTGACGTAGGCGGATGCCAAGCCCATCTCAGAAATAGAGCCTATTCATTGTTAAATAAAAGCCTCAGAAAAACTTAGACACTAATGAAGCTTGAAAAAATCGAGATGTTGGTGAGCCTCGATAAAGCCGAGCAATCTCTGAGTGATTTCTTTTGCCTCAGTAAAATCGAGTGATTTCTTTTGCCTCGGCACAGTCGAACAATTTCTCTTATCTCATAAAAGCCGAGTAAGCACCCCTCCCTCAGCAAAGCTGAGTCACTGACTTGTTCTGTTAGGGGCGAGTTGCTTCCATGCCTCGGTAAAAGTGATTGAAGGCTTTCTAGCTCTGGCAGAGCCAAATTATCCATGCAACTTGAAGAAAACAAGGTTCAAGTGTCCAAAATCCGTTGGGTTACAGAGCACACTAAGGGAGCAATTAAGTATGTGATATTCAAACAATGAAGAACATGAATAATTAAAAAGGAACGGAACTCCATTCATGAAAATTGATATCACAAGGAAGACACAAAAAAAGTTTTTCTAATTACAGCAAAGAAAAGTACAAGAAAGACTCCTAAGTTTCAGGCTCGGCCACGGGAGCAACTTTGGGAACATCCGGAGGAGGCTAGCTCAACTAGCCGACTTCAGAGGTAGCTAACAATGGAGTTTCAGTCCCTTCGGTAGCCGGCTACAGAGCTTCTCCCTCTTGAACAGCTGCCGACATACCCTCAACTTCATTCATGACCGAAGCCACTTTGGAGTCGATATTCGGAGTCTCTTCATACTCAGCTTTGGTGAACAATTGAATTGTAGATGATTCAGCCATCGGTGTGCGAGCGCAATAGTTCTCAGCTTCTAAAAAGAAGAGGTCCAATTCTGAGTATTCCCGAGATACTCTTGAATGCACTTGCTCTCCCTCGACCCAGTATGCCTTGCACAAGCTGCTATTCGTTCCTTGACGAATTGGGCAGAATTTTTATACCCCTCCACTGCCGAGGCGACCTGCTTAATGGCTTCAACTACTTGGTCACGAAGCTCGGAATATTTTCGGTGACTTGAAGCCAACTCCCCACTCAAAGTTCTTGTCTTGTCGTTAGCATTGATCTTGAACTTTTTTATCTGAAAAAATAGGGTCGACCAAACTAACGACGTTAGAAGAGAAGTAAAAAGAAAACAAAGTGAAAGAGCTTGCTAAGCTATACCTCCTCGTTTTGCCAAGCCATCTCCGCTTTCATTTGCCTGACTTAATTATAAGCTTTTTCTCTATCCCTCTTATATTGATTTACCCTTTTCATGGTGTCATCAACCTTCAACTATTTATCCTCGGCCTCTTTCTAAGCCCGAGCCAGGTCAACAGTAAGCCTAGCTATCTTCTCTTAATGCCGTCTTGACCTGCCGCTTTCCTCGGCAAGTCGCTATTTAAGTCGTCCCTTTCTTCGGCAAAATGCTTAGTCAAAGTTTCCATTTCTTTGGCAAAATTAGCTCGGCACTGCAACATTCCGACCGAGCTTTATTGGCTAATTCGGGAGATCCCTTGAGCTCGGTAACTTTGGCTTGAAGTTTTGATACCTTTTCTTGGGCAATCTTTCCAGTCTTAACCACCTGCTCAAGCCGACTTCAGGTTGCAATCAGAGCCCTAGAAGTTTCATCAGCTGATGCTGCCTTCTCCCAGATGTCAGCAATCTCCTTCTTATCTCGGGCATAGGCTTTCAGAACCAAGTTCAGGCAATTACACAATGCCCTAAACAGAACTGCATTCTACAGCAAAGCTCTACCAATGAATTTTGGCCAGATAGATTAAAAGAAAAGGATACCTTGACATTTTTACTTCCTTGGGAGGCATAGGCAGTCATGGTCTTTGTAAGGGTGAAATGACTAAGCTCCGGTAAAAGCTCCATATCCCTCGGTAAGCTCGATAACCCAAGTGCTATAGAGACAAGATCTTCTTCAACAAGTTTCACTGCCGAAGAATTTTTTTCCTCCGCTCAAGGTAGATCGGATTAAAGTAGCCACCACCTCCTCGGTCTCAAGGTCAGAAGGAAGTAAATTAAGAGCCTCGGCCTAAGGAACCTCGGCCTAATGGACTTTGGTTTGATTAGCGTCTTCAGCCGAAGCCTTGACCTGAGGAGCCTCGGCCTGAGAAACTTCAGCTTGATTAGCTTCTTCAGATGAAGCCTCGGCCTGAGGATCCTCGACCTAATCAGCTCCCTCGATCGAGGACTCTCTATGATCCATGACTACTTGTCTGACCTCCCCCGGCCCTTCAAGGGGGAATTCTTCAACAGAAGGCTCCCCTTACGCCTCAGCAACTCCCTCAACCTCTCCTGTCTCTTCAACAGAGGCTCTTGAATTGGAGGGATCTCTAGACCTTTGGCCCCTTCAAGGGAAAGCTCTCTATCACCAGGAGAAAGATCATGTGACTGGTCGGTGGCATCCCATCAGAATGATCCAGCACCACCATTATTCTCGAGCCGAAAGCTTTGTCAACTTCCTCTCCTAAACTCTCTTCAACCGCCGGCTCCCTTCCAGTGGGGCTGACCTTTCCCCCTCCCCTTAGCCAACACCTCCTTTTTGTTGGGAATTGTATCCTAAAGGCAATCATTTGATGATTGTGTTGATGTAAATTGTATATAAATTGATATATTAATAAAAGTTATTTGGCAGTTTATTCATTACAAGAACATCTTCTTAAAACTCCTAATAGTAATGAAGCCCTCAGGATCTTCCTTCACGATAAAGGAGGATTTATCTTTGAAGGTCCTTAAAAGAGTTCGCGACCAAATGATATACTATGACAGGGCCATAGTACTATCAATTATAGGACGTTGTATATCATATTTGTTGGTTGTCCTCTTAACCAAGGAGTGTAGAGACACTGGTATGACATAGGTGAAAGTGTAGGAGTACATTTCACCGAACGTGACTCATTTTCGGATACTCTACTGTCAAGAGTTAATCCGAGAAGATATAGGTATAAGTATCCTTCAGACCTGAAGATCACAACCAGTGGCTTACAAGAAACTCATTGTACTTAGGTGCCGGACCACCTGGATTTCTAATCCAGCTACGAAAGGTTACTGGGTGCAGTCAAGTACTTGTGGTAGTCAGTTGTGGATCAAGATGGAATTTGACCTATCCCGTTAAAAGAGAAATGCTTGTGTTTCAATTTAGCAAGACCTTGGCCAAGGCACTTCATGTGAAAGTCACATGATCACTAAAATTGAAATCACTTTATGGATTTGCTGTTTAGAGTTGACAGGCTCTTAAGCCATCCTTAGCATTTGTGGTCAAGAGGATGAATTATACGGTAACTGTTTCTTAGGGTTCTTGGAGTTTGCTCGGCAACTCTTCGACCTATCCGGACGTCGGGTTCCATTGCTAGATGGGCACATCGATTAGTATAGAAAATTATTTCTATGCTACCGGCTTAGGTTCGAACCTAGAGAGTCACACGCATAGAAGTTTCCTAGGATGATCTATTTGCTGATCAACGATTGAGAATCGTATATGATTTAATTAATCAATTTGATTGATTGAATTATCTCAATTGGATTAAGTACAAGTGAATAAGATTCAATTTGGTTTAAGTCTACTAGAAGGACTAATCAATTTCAAATATTGATTTGAAATTAGATTTGATTTGGATTTAAATAGATTCAGGATTAGCCAAATTTGATTTGGGCTAGGACCATGATCTATATTGGTTTAATCCAATAAATTCAAATTAGCTTAAAACCAAAAATCCAAACCCCATGTGTGAAAAAGGTTTTCTCGCATGATGAGATAACTAAAATCTCATCTCATGAGAAATTAAATTCTCATGCAGAATTTAATTTATAACTTTTAGTCTTCTTCAAATGATTCCAATTTCAAGAAAATAAATTTTGCTAAAAGGTGCCTCTTTGGAAGAGCACTCCACACAACTCTCCGTGCATTGACAAGTGTGTGAATTAATGTGCCTCTTTGGAAGAGCACTCCACACAACTCTCCATGCATTGACAAGTGTGTGAATTAATGTGCCTCTTTGAAGAGCACTCCACAACTCTCGTGCATTGACAAGCGTGTGAATTAATGTGCCTCTTTGGAAGAGCACTCCACACAACTCTTCATGCATTGATAAGTGTGTGAATTTAATATGTCTCTTTGGTTTTCAAAAACAGCGGAATTCTAAATGTTAGAATTCAATAGGCTGGCTAATATGAAACTATAATAGAGGACATCCCTCACCAGATAACAAACACAAGATCAAAAGAGATCAAAAATTCTAAACAGTTAGAACCAAGTGTTACAGTTCTAAGAGTTAGAACAGAAAATTCTGGTGTGATTTTAGTGTTAGCAAAAGCTTGGTGGATCTTGGAGGAAGATTCAAGTGGAAGAATTCAAGATCAGCAAAATTATTTTTCCACGAGCTAGCACTCCCGGGAATCCGATCATTCGGGGGCTTTGCGTGGACAATACTAGAGGCCGGACGATTGAACGGCTGCAGAGCACAAAGGATTTACCTACTGTTCTTAAGGTGAGTGATTTGATCCTTAGATCTTAAGGCAGGCTTCAAGATGAGTAGTATGACTTCTCATCTTGAAGATTAAGATATGATCTTAATTATTTAATTTATATGCAATACTTAGATCAAACGATCTTATAATATAAGGCAAAGATATGATCTTGATGCATGTTAGAAAGATTAATATGTAATCTTTAAATTTTCGCATTGATAATTGTTATCAAATTTTAAAATATGCATGCCTTGGGGATTAACTCTCCCAACACTTTCTCCTCCCGATGGTGTAGGAGATCACCGACCGATCTTATCTTTCTTCACTGCCCCTGAATTTGATTTATGGAGGTGGGGTTTCTTCTCAGGCTTACGCCTTTCCTCAGAACCATGCTTCCTAGGACGCTTGCCTAACACTTTCCTTAGCTGAGCTTCAAACCTCGACCTCTCGGTTACGAGCATAGTAGGAAAAATTTAATCAATCAAAGACTGTCATGATCTGTTCAACAGAAGGAAGAAAGAAAACTCACCCCGACGGTCAAAGGGACTGAGCCCGGCATTGTAAAGAGCATCATTGGTCAAGAGAACGGTGATTGATAGCACTTGACTGCTGCGAAGAATGGCAAGGTCTTCTTCCTCTCACCTCGACAGCATCGGATGCTCATTCATATCCTTGAGGTAGCTCACCCACACCTGGAAGAAATCAAACCCGATGTCCCATTTGGCAATGAAGTATCGAGACTTCCATTCCTTTATGGAATATGTAGTTTCTGATATCAATTTGAATGATCTCCGATGTCCGATGAAGGGCCATTCGGAGTTCTTCCCGAAGATGAGACTATGGAAAACCTAGAACATGCAGGGGAAGTGTCGTCGTCACTCCTACACGAGCGCACATGGGAATGAATTTGATAATGTTAATCCAACTATTTGGAGCCACTATCGTCAAACAAATATCGTAGAACTTCATTATCTCCTTCATCAATGGATGAAGGGGAAGCCAAAGAGCCGCCCACAGACATTCTTCATAAAAGAAGGCTCTGGACTCCAACTGCTTCGTAACCCTCTGCTCGAGCTCCGGTACCCAAAGCTAGATGTCTTAGGGAAGCAAATACCGGTGATGAATCTTCTCTAAATCCTCTAAGGTCATTCTTGAAGTGAAATCGCCTGGGTGCTCCATGTCTTTAGGGTGAGCGAAAGAGGTCCTAATCGCACAATTTCTAACCAGGAATATGAAATCTCTGAAGGAAAAAGGAAACAAGAAGGCGTAATAAAGAAGGTGCCGCCCGGCTCCTTTTAAACTGTCCTAACAGAAGGGCGAGATATCACCGGCAAGAATCCCTAGGTTTTCAGGCCTTTGGTTAAAGCGCTGCAAACGTAGGAGATTGCCACGTGTCATTCCACCAACCATCATTCATAGAGAATGAAGGGTTCCTCCTCGTCTGCCTAAAAGAAATGATAAAGCGATGGCCTAGGATTTATAAGGCCATCATGATGCGCCTATACAGATTCAAATCCCTCCAATCAAGTCAAGCCGTCTGGGACTCTACTCCCTATGCTCGAACCTATGCTTCGGACTAGGAAGTAGGGGGCATGTGATACGGGGTAAAATTATCACCACATTGACATTAGCACACACGGCAAAAAGAGAAGGGTCATTTTTTACTTTTGACCCACTTACTACCATTCAAAAAGAGATAAACCATAACCGAGCTACTACTGTACGTCGGCATGACCTAGCTACCTTTGTGCCTCAGCAGGACCGAGCTACCTTTGTGCCTCAGCAGGACTGAGCTACCATGGTGCCTCGACAGGACCGAACCATCCCCATACCTTAGCATGACCGAGGACCCCTCTTTCGGCTCAAGCACCCTTATCGCCTCGCGCTACGCCGAGGGTTCCGAAGGATGAACCGCCCTAATTGCATGAT
Source organism: Calamus simplicifolius (assembly GCA_900491605.1). NCBI lineage: Eukaryota > Viridiplantae > Streptophyta > Magnoliopsida > Arecales > Arecaceae > Calamus > Calamus simplicifolius. The sequence continues at coordinate 17,640 of UESW01000140.1, read as the reverse complement.
TCTCAAAGCAATCTTTCTAAAATGGAAATGAGGAACCAAACATGACCTTCTGACCACAATCAATGAGATTTTAAATCTTTGATGAGGCTGATCAGTTGGCGGAATTCTAATCGCATCGGTTTCCCACATCCCCAAAACTAAAGTAGAAACTAAATATGGCCTAATGCCCATGAATAATTGAATCCTAAAAGCATCTATCAACCCCTCTAACTGCAGATCCTTGTAACTAATGGGATTCTGTTGGCCCAGATGGCAACCCAAGAGGGGGGGTAAATTGAGTTCTTTTAAAAAATTTTACAATTAAAACTAATTCCACAAAAAAATGTGCACAAGTGAAGTGATGCTATGAATGCTGACCACAATATAAAAGGAGAGAGAGAGATAAGCACGATAAACACAAAGTGTTTATAGTGGCTCGGTGTTAGCTACATCTACATCCACTCCCAAGTAACTCTTGGGTCCATACTATAATCACCCTGATTACAGCTGAGTTATTTTGTAAGATCACAACCCAAACTTATTGTTTTACAATGGATCACAACGAACCCAGCCGGTTTTCACAGGTTCACCAGCACAAAACCTAACACAAGCTAATCTTAGCTTGCTCGAGGTCAACTACCTCAACTGATTCAATCCCCCTAATTGAATCAGAAAACAAGTAACTCAAATAGATGTTTACAGCAAATTAAAAGCTTCTCAAATGAGCAAATAAACAATATGAGTAAAATGAGAATAGAAAAGCCTGATTTGAAGCAATTTGAAGTTGAGCTTTTCTTCTTTTCCTCTTCACTCTTGGATGATTTTCAAAGCTTGAACTTGGGCACTTTGAAGGAAGCACGGTGAAGAGAAGGTTGAAGAACTAGGGCTCTTGCTTTTCTTCTTCAAATTGATGGAAATCCTTTAGATTTGATCTTGAAATACTTTTGAATTTCTCTTCTATCTCTTTTCAACAGTTAGGCTTGGACTCAAAGATTTTTATCTTTGAAATTTCTCTCTTTTCCTCTTTTTCTTTTCGTTTTCTTCTCTCTTTTTTGAACAGTATGAATCCCCTTTTTATAATTTCTCTTAATCCATATTTTGATGAAAACTAGCCGTTAAAGAGTACTTGGATTAGTTTCACACGCAAAAAAATAGAGCCGTTGAAGAGTAGGTAAAGAAATATGACCGTTGGAACTGATTCTGACAAATCTAAAAATCGATTCTGACAGGTTAGAGTCGGCTCCAATTTTAAGGTGTCGGCTCTAAGTTGGGTTTTCAAAAATAGTAAGAAAAAGTTCATCGTAGAGTCGGCTCTGAGATTCTGTGGTGTCGACACATCGCGAGCTGGAGTCGTCTCTAATTTCATGGGTGTCGGCTCTATCAGTATTTGAAAAATGTAGTCTCTATTCTCATGTTAGAGTCAGCTCTAATTTCGCAGGTGTCGACTCTAAATTCTGAAGCAGAAAAATAGTTCACTGTATCTCAGGTTAGAGTAAGCTCTAACTTTTCAGGTGTCGATTCTAAACCGTGTCGAAAGTGTTAAACTATTCCGATACGCTCTGGAGTCGGCTCTAATGATTGTGGGTATCGGCTTTAAACTCTGAACTTTGACATTTACCATTAAAAACTGATTCAAGCCTATTTTTATATAACATTTAAATATTTGACCTTTCTAAATTCTGAAACACTTGTCAATTTCATTAGTATCATAAGGAACATACTCATGGCTTTTGTTAATCATCAAAATCAACACATGGGTCAACAATCTTTCCCTTTTTGATGATGACAAAAACATTGAGTATATGCATAATCAATTAATGCATAATTATCAAAATAAGTAAATTCATAGTTATGCATGAATTTTAAGAGCTTTAACCAAGAGTAATTCAAATAATTATCAAATGTATCATTCAAATAGAATCTTCAAAAGAGATTTTAGTAAAAATTGAGTTCATAATTAAGCTCCCCCTGAGTGAGGTAGCTCCCCCTAAGTATGTGCATACAATCAATAACTATTCTAAGTTCATTTAAGTTTCATGCATATTCATATACTCTTTCTCCTTATGTATATTTTAAGTTTCATTTAACATTTAAGTTCCATGCATATTCATACACTCTTTTTTCCCCTTTTTTGTTATCAACAAAAAGGTTAAGAAGATGGTAGATATTGCTTAAATCAACATCAAATGCAAGAATTGAGTAACTCAACATTCAAAATTCAAGTATCAAGATTGACTTCATATAACATTCATTGAGTACAAAATGTCAAACAAGTCAAGATAAAATAGTCACTACAAATTACATCATTACATCAAAATGCATCATTACATCAAAATACATCATTTGTCCTAGTTACAAACTAAAAATCTAAAGAAAACTTGAATTTGACTAGATTGGATAAGTGTTGAATTGGCTTGGCTTGGAAATGGACCATCTCAAAATTTTCTTAAGTTCAGCTAAGATCTGTCCCATTCCATTTTCTTGAATCTTCATAAAGTCATTTAGCATCTTCTCAACCAATGAAGCAGCAGATGTAACCTTCTCTTGAAGTTCAGCATTACATCTAGAGTAAGTGTCTGAGTCACTTTCTATGTCCTTAATTTTATCAAATATCAGCTTTAGGTCTGTCTTCAAGGCATCTGAAGATATACTTAGTGATGACTCAATCACATTAACTTTTTCTTCCAAAGAATAGTAAAGCTGCCTTATCCCCAAGAGTTGATTTTCTACTTCATTCTTAATTTTGACTTCATGATCTACAAATAAGGCTTTAAGCTGTTCTATCTATCTTTCAGAAAATTCAAAAGATACCTAAGCAAAGGTTGTAGGGGCTGGTGCTGCTGGGGTGCTGAACTGCTAGGTCCTGATGAAGAGTGCCTCACAGATGGTCCTACCTCTGAGGGACCAGGGACTGCAGTCTCAACATCAGCTGTCCTTTCATCAACATGCCCTTTCCTTTTTCATTGCCCATTAACTTTCATAAATCCCATACAGTGTAGAGTAGCACTATTGTAGTAGTCCATATGCCTTAGTTTCTTCATAGGCTCATTATCCAAAATATTTACTCCTTGACTTTGAAAGGCCAAAGTCAATATCATTCCATAAGGCAAGGTTGATCTCTTCTTGCTACTTGCCTCAACCATATAACAATCATCATACCGCTAAGTTTATGGGCTGATCGATAACAACACAATCCATAACAACAATGTCTCTCTCAGATACATATTCAAATCTTCCAGTTTTAGGAAATAGAATCCTACTGCAAATATTGTGTAATAGCCTCAATTCCAAGGGTAATTGGTTTGCCCTAACTTCTTCAAAATCTATCATATTATTTTCAAGAATCCTAGATAAAGCTTCTTGTCTCTCACGGTGAGAATTAGCTATCATACCAATAACCGGAATTTTTAATAAATTTCCCAAGATTTTTGAAGTTAGGTGAATCCTTGTTCCCCTAACATAACTGACTATACCTCCATTTCCTCTTGTCAAATTATGATAAAAATCTTTCACTAGTCCTGGGTACGTAGGGACATCTAAAGAACATACATTTTTCCAACCCATGTCTTTGAGTTGCTTCCCTAATGTGAATCCTTCCAAATCAAAGAAGCCAAAATCGACTTTCCTTCCCATGGTGATGGCCTTCCCGGCTAGGAGATCGATTTGGGGAGAAGGTGGAGAGGGAATCAGGCAAGGAGTTGAGGATGACGAGGTGGAAGACGAACTTAGTGATGGCTGTCTCGCCGGACACCTTGTTGTCCTCCTTCCAGTCATCACGGTCACTCCAATGGTTGAAGCACAGCGTTTGGGTGCCATTAGATGCTAGGAGAGGATGAATTTGAGGTATTTTAGGTTTTGGGACAAATGGAGAAGGTTTTGGAAAGGATTGGAGTTGAGTAGAAATGAAAAGGTGTCGACTTTGCCCTAGAAAAGTCAAAATGGGACTACATGGTGTCGGCTCCCGCAAGTTGAGGTGTCGACTCTAAATCACTAATACAGTCAGTACCCGAAATAGAGTCGGCTCCGCAATGGCAGGTGTCGGCTCTAAAATCACAGACAGAAAGCAAATAAAATTAGAGTCGACTCCAACATCAGTGGTGTTGGCTTCAAGACAGTTTCAGTGAAAAATGAGAGTTTCAAAGAATCTGAAACTTGTCAAAATAATCATCAAACATTGGACAAATCTTCCTTAGAATGTGGTAAATCAAAGGTTCAAATATCTAGATAAATTTTTCATAGAATCACAAGAAACTTTTCAAGAAAAATGATTGAATTCTAAATAGTCATTCCTTAAAATCATTCCAATGGATCACAAACTCCTAATTCTCCTCTAAGATAATAAAATCTCTCTTCACTTAAAGGTTTTGTAAATATGTCAGCTAATTGTTCATCAATACATACATAATCAAGGCAAACATCATTAGCTACATGTTCTCTAATTAAATTGTGTCTTATTTCTATGTGTTTAGTTCTTGAGTGTTGAATAGGATTTTTTGTCAAATTTATTGCACTAGTGTTATCACAACTAATTGGAGTTTTATCAAGTGTTATACCATAATCTTCAAGTTGTCACTTAATCTAAAGAATTTGAGCACAGCAACTTCCAGCTGCAACATATTTAGCTTCAGCAGTTGATAATGCAACCGAATTTTGCTTTTTCATAAACCAAGAGATTAAGTTACTACTTAAGAATTGGCAAGCACCACTTATGCTTTTTCTATCTAATTTACAACTAGCAAAATCCGAATTAGAATATGCAATCAAATTTAATGTTGAGTCTTTAGAGTACCATAATCCTATATTTTTAGTTACATTTAAATATCTGAGAATTCTTTTTAGAGCAATTAAGTGAGATTCTTTAGGTTCAAACTGATATCTAGCACATAAGCATACAACAAACATAATATCAGGTATACTAACTGTTAAATAAAGTAGAGAACCAATCATACCTCTATAATATTTTTGATCAATTTGCTTACCATCTTCATCTTTATCAAGTTTGCATGAAGGACTCATAGGTGTTCCAAGAGGTTTAACTGATTCCATATCAAACTTCTTGAGAATTTCTTTAGTATACTTTGTTTGGTTGATGAAAATCCCCTCTTTTTCTTGTTTGATTTGAAGTCCAAGGAAGAAGTTAAGTTCTCTCATCATGCTCATCTCAAATTCTCCCTGCATTAACTTTGCAAAATCTTGACAAAGAAGATTGTTAGTAGCACCGAATACTATAATCTACATAGATTTGTACTACCAATAAGTCTTTATCTTTTCTTTTCAAAAATAGGATTTTATCAATATTTTCTCTACAAAAATTATTTTCAATTAGAAATTTACTTAGTCTGTCATACCAAGCTCTAGGTGCTTGTTTTAAACCATAAAGTGCTTTGTGTAGTTTAAAAACATGATTTGAAAATTCATGATCTTTAAAACCAGGTGGTTGTTCAACAAAAACTTTCTCATTTATAAAACCATTTAAAAATATACTTTTTACATCCATTTGAAATAAATTGATGTTCATATGACATGTAAATGCAAGTAACAACCTAATGGCCTCTAATCTAGCAACAGATGCAAAAGTTTCATCAAAATCATTCCTTCCTCCTGATTATATTCTTTTGTAACTAATCTAGCTTTATTTCTAATTACAATGTCATTTTCATCTCATTTATTTTAAATATCCATTTAGATCCTATAACAAGATGACCTTTGGGTCTATCAACTAGGATCCATACTTTATTCCTAGTAAATTGATTTAATTTCTCTTGCATAACTAACATCCAATTACTATCCTTTTGGCTTCCTCAATAGTCTTGGATTCTATATGAGATACAAATGCAAGATGATTATTATATTTCTCATTGATGATCTAGTTCTTACACCTTGAGATGGATCACCTATGATTAAGTCCTTTGGATAACCATAAGCATATATCCAATCTCTAGGTAGATCAACATCATTATAAGTAGTATCAATACCATCATCCTTAGGTGAGTCATCATCTTTAGCTTCATGTCCATGATCTGAAGATACATCGATATTCAATTTTTTAAGATCTCTTTCAAGAAAATTTGTATCTTCCTCATCATCTATCTTTTCAGAACTTGATGCTAAAGATTCATCAAACACTACATGAATTGACTCTTCTACAATCAGATACTTCTTATTAAATACTCTATAAGCTTTGCTAGAAGTGGAATATCCTAAAAATATACCTTCATCAAATTTTGCGTTAAACTTTCCAAGATTATCTTTACCATTATTATGAATAAAACATCGACAACCAAATGCATGAAAATAACTAATGTTGGGTTTCCTATTATGCCATAATTCATAGAAAGTTTTCTTAAGGATTGGTCTAATTAAGGCTCTATTTAGGATGTAACATGCTGTGTTTATAGCTTCAGCCCAAAAATACTTTGAGAGTTGGCTTTCATATAGTATGGTACGGGCCATGTCTTTAAGAGTTCTATTTTTTCTTTTACAACTCCATTTTGTTGAGGTGTTCTAGGTGCTGAGAAGTTATAATGAATGTCATTTTCAATGCAAAAATTTTTATATAAATAATTTTTAAATTTAGTTCCATGTTTGTGACTTTCTTGAAGAATTTTAGAAATATCAGAAAGTCTCATCTTTGTGAGCTAAAAATAATACCCAAGTGAATCTAGAGTAATCATCTACTATCACAAGATCATATTACTTTCCTCCTAAAATAGTGGTTCTAGTAGGTCCAAAAAGGTCCATATGTAGTAGCTCGAGTGGCCTAGAGGTGGAAATAATATTTTTAGATTTGAAAGAATTCCTAGTTTGTTTTCCAAATTGATATGCATCACAAATTCTATTGTTTTCAAAATCTAATTTTGGAAGTCCTTTAACTAAATCAATTCTAAGCAATTTTGAAATTAAGTGTGTGCATGCATGACCTAATCTATAATGCCATAGCCATCCAATCTCATTAACCTTAGCATTATCAGCAATTAGGCAATGGTTACTAGTAGACAAATTGTCCAAATCAATTAAGTATACATTGCCATTTCTATTTCCAATAAATATAATGCTATTGTCAATGGAATTTGGTACAGTGTAGATAGAAGCTTCAAAGGAAACTTTGAAACCTTTATCACAAAGTTGGCTAATGCTAATTAAATTATGCTTTAATCCATCTACATATAAGATATTTTCAATAAAAGTGGATGGAGTGATTTGAATTTTACCAAATCCCATGATTTGGCCTTTGCCATTATCTCCAAAAGTTACAACTCCTCATCTTTTAACTTCAAGGGTGATGAATTGCTCCTTGTCATCCGTCATGTGTCTTGAGCAGCCACTATCAAGATACCATTTTCTTTTTTATCCTTTGGCCGCAAGACACTCCTACAAGCAATCATATCTTTTGTTTAGGTACCCAAGCCTTTATGGGTCCTTCATGGTTAGTAGCAATAAACACAGTTCCTTTTGGAACCCATATTTTCTTACCTTTATGATTTAAATTCTTATGAGACATTTTGTAATTGTTGGGAATTGTATCCTAAAGCCAATCATTTGATGATTATGCTGATGTAAATTGTATATAAATTGATATATTAATAAAAGTTATTTGGCAGTTTATTCATTACAAGAACATCTTCTTAATACTCCTAAAGTAATGAAGCCCTTAGGATCTTCCTCACGATAAAGGAGGATTTATCTTTAGAAGGTCCTTAAAAGAGTTCGCGACCAAATGATATACTATGACAGGGCCATAGTACTATCAATTATAGGACGTTGTATATCATATTTGTTGGTTATCCTCTTAACCAAGGAGTGTAGAGACACTGGTATGACATACAGGTGAAAGTGTAGGAGTACATTTCACCGAACGTGACTCATTTCGGATACTCTGCTGTCAAGAGTTAATCCGAGAAGATATAGGTATAAGTATCCTTCAGACCTGAAGATCACAACCAGTGGCTTACAAGCAACTCATTGTACTTAGGTGCCGGACCACCTGGATTTCTAATCCAGCTACGAAAGGTTACTGGGTGCAGTCAAGTACTTGTGGTAGTCAGTTGTGGATCAAGATGGAATTTGACCTATCCCATTAAAAGGAGAAATGCTTGTGTTTCAATTTAGCAAGACCTTGGCCAAGGCACTTCATGTGAAAGTCACATGATCACTAAAGTTGAAATCACTTTATGGATTTGCTATTTAGAGTTGACAGGCTCTTAAGCCATCCTTAGCATTTGTGGTCAAGAGGATGAATTATACGGTAACTGTTTCTTAGGGTTCTTGGAGTTTGCTCGGCAACTCTTCGACCTATCCGGACGTCGGGTTCCATTGCTAGATGGGCACATCGATTAGTATAGAAAGTTGTTTCTATGCTACCGGCTTAGGTTCGAACCTAGAGAGTCACACGCATAGAAGTTTCCTAGGATGATCTATTTGCTGATCAACGATTGAGAATCGTATATGATTTAATTAATCAATTTGATTGATTGAATTATCTCAATTGGGTTAAGTACAATTGAATAAGATTCAATTTGGTTTAAGTCTATTAGAAGGACAAGTCAATTTCAAATATTGATTTGAAATTAGACTTGATTTGAATTTAAATAGATTCAGGACTAGCCAAATTTGATTTGGGCTTGGACCATGATCTATGTGGTTAAGTCAAATAAATTCAGATCAGAACCCAAACCTCTCGAATATGGATCTCATATGATGAGATGGCTAAAATCTCATCTCATGAGATAGAATTTAATGCATGACATTTATTTACCGAACGTCGGATTTATCCCTCGTCTCTTTGGTTTTCTCCGAACGACGGAACTAAACCAAACGCCGTGACTCCTTGGTTTTCTCCGAACGTCGAATTAAACCAAGCGCCGCGCCTTCGGCGTCTCTTCGCTTTTGCCAAACGACGGATTCTTAAATGTCAGAATTAAATGTCAAGGCTAAATCGAGACTATAATAGAGGGCATTCCCTCACCAGAGAACACAGAACAAAAATAGAACAACAATACACGATTTTGTCATGGATTGTAATTCTAAATTGTCGTGGATTGTAATTCTAAAATGTTAGAATAGAAAATCCTGGTGATTCTGGTGTTAGCGGAAGCCTGGTGGATCTTGGAGGAAGATTCAAGTGAGAGGATTCAAGATCAGCAAAGCTATTTTTCCGCGAGCTAGCACTCCCAAATCTGATCATTCGGGGCTTCGCGTGGACGATACTAGAGGCCGGACGATTGAACGGCTGCAGAGCAATAAGGATTTACCTACTGTTCTTAAGGTAAGTGATTTGATCCCTAGATCTTAAGGCAGGCTTCAAGATAATAGTGTGACTAGTCATCTTGAAGATCAAGATATGATCTTGATATTTTTATATGCATATTTTAGATCAAACGACCCTGAATATATAGGCAAAGATATGATCTTGATGCATATTAGATAGATTAATATGTAATCTTTTAATTTCCGCAATGATAATAGTTATCAATTTTTAAAAATATGCATGCCTCGGAGACTATTTCTCCCTACAAATGGTATCAGAGCCATGGTTTCGTTAATGATCTAATTTATTGCATGTAAATTAATATTCTCATTAATTATGTAATTATGGCTAAAACTTATCACAAGGCCATATGGTCACAGATGGATTGAAAATCCAAATTACCCATTCAATGAGGTATTCTGTGACATATTGCCGTGCGATTGTTTTATCGTTGATGCTTTGTTTAAAGAAAATTTAAATTGTGCTTTGGCATCAAAACATAGATTACACACTCTCAAAAGATTTTATATTTGATACATATTGATGTTGTATAAAACCATAATATTTGCATGTTTAGTATAAAAACATAGATATGATATATGATGGCATGATGTCTATGTTATAAAACATACAAATATTTATGAGAGTTTTATTTGAATGTCAAATATTAGTTCATAATTTTTTAGATATGATCTAAATATAGGAATTATGAGTAGTAACATTATGCTTGATTGAAATATATGACATGTTAACATGAAATATATTTAATCATTTGGGTTAGCTAAATCGGGTCCATAAAGGGTTAGACTCTAAGGTTTAAATCAACTGGACTAAAAGAGTATTTGTTCAAATCTAATTAGATTAGGTTAAGAATGCTCTAAATCAAACAATAGTTGTAGTTGATCAAGTCCTTCTCTTTGATTAAACCAAATGGAAGTAGATTAGGCTCCGTGGTTGAGCATGAATCTATTAGATGGTCAAATCAGAATTGGTTAACCATATGATGTCAAGGTGGGATGGCAAGTTGCTCTAGGATCAACGATCGAATGGTTTTTAATTGGGAGCTACTCGTATTGATGCGTCTTTAACGAGTTAATGGCATATCCCTCCCATCGATCTCTCTCACCTGGTCATTGTGGTGAACCATTTATGATTCAGATCATTTACCTGATTCGGGTTGACCCATGCCTGTAAGGATATCAGTATGACTGATTTAGGTGCCACTTAACCTGACTTAATCTTGTTTCATTCTACCGATTTCATAGATTCAGTGGGAGAACTTGATTAGTCAATTTATCTTCATATTATTAAAATCCTCTAAAATTATTAGGTCCTTAAAATGAAATAGTTATATGATAACTAGATCATAGCCTCCCATTAAGGTGGGTGATAATGAGTCCGATGTCTTGATAATCATTGGAGGCACTCCATGCCTGGTGCTTGTCAACCATCGGAATTATCATTCATTATATGATAAGTCAGCGTAACTATTAAATAAACAGTCAGGTGAGCCGAGCTTCACTCGGGCTTGGTTGTCTATTGATAGGTTACACTGATTATATCATTTAATGGTTGGACCTAACCAGAACTTTCAGTGGAGGCACTTCATGCCTGCTGAAGAGGTACATGGGGCAAAACTGAACACTAAGAATTGTTTGGGAAACAATTGGTTTTGAACCTACTCTTAGATGCATATGGGTTAGCCAAGCTTCACTTGGGCCTGTATGTAGTTTATGTAGATCTTAGTGCCCGCTAAAGAATTAAGAATAATTCTTCGAATTGGGGTGTAGAGGCTGCCAATTTGAACAAAATAGTGGGAGAATCTTTAGACTAAAGTCCAAGTCTTTAGACTGAATCAATTTATATACTAATAAACTTTAGTTTTTCCTTATGCAGAACATGGCCACTAATTTATCATTAAGGTCCCTATTGGATAGTGACAAATTGAATGGTTCCAATTTCAATAGCTGGTTCAGAAAACTTAAGATCGTCCTTGAGCATGAGAGGATTCTATATATTCTGAATAATCCTGCACCAAAGATACCTGATGCAAACACCCAAAGTTCTGAGAGAGACACTTATCAGAAGTGGCTCAATGATAGAACTAGCGTGCGTTGTATCATGTTAGCAGCAATGAACGATGAATTCGGTCGCCGGTTCGAGAATGCTCAGCCAGAAGAAATCATTCAAGCGTTGAATGAATCTTTCGGCACACCCGACGATGTTGAAAGGCACAAGACTAGTTGTGCTATTTTCAATGCTCGAATGAGAGATGGATCTCCTGTCACTGATCATGTATTGTACATGATCGAGAAGATAGAACTCCTAAGCAAGCTCGGCTTTCCCTTACATGAGCAGTTGGGAAAAGATGCGATCCTGAATTCCTTGCCTCCATCCTTCCGACCTTTCCTTACTCATTTTCGAATGACAAAGCCTGCAGTCAACTACCACGGTTTGTTGGGGTTGTTACAGAACTTTGAGAAGGATAACCAGCTCTCTAAGGGTTTGGTTAATGTGGTTGAAGGATCTAAGGTAGGGCGTAAACCCTTTGGGAAAGGGAAGAAGAAAAAGAATAATAAAAGGTGCAACATGCTAGGACATCTATAAGGGGTCAGATGCAGAAGAAGAAAGTTGATAAAAGTCAAGCTGAATGCTTTCACTGCAAGATGCAAGGGCACTGGAAGAGGAACTGTCCTCTTTACATTGCCACACTTGATCCAAACAGGCCAAAGAAGAAAAAGGAGCAAGATGTTGCTCAACAAGGTATTTATATGATAACACCTTGTAATTTTTCTATATATGATAATCAGACCTGGGTATTGGATACCGGGAGTCCTTTTAACATTTGCAATTCATTGCAGGGACTACAGGTCACCAGAAGATTTGAGGACAATGAAAGATTCCTAAATGTCGGCGATGGAAGATTAGTTCCAGTACTGGCATTAGGAGTTCTTGAAATAGTTTTCAATAGAAATGTCATTATACTAAATGATTGTCATTTTTGCCCAACGTTCTTATTGAACGTAATTTCTGTAGGCCTTCTGGCCAAAAATAATTATGAAATTTCAATAAAGGATGTTACTTTGAATATCATTATGAATGGAGTCACTGTAATGACTGGGCATTTATCTAATGGCATTTATATATTATCACAGCCTGTGAATGTAGTGTACCAATCAAGTAAGCGCCCTAGAACAACTGATGTCACAGATATTTATCTTTGGCACCATCGGCTGGGTCATATCAACAAGAACAGATTAAACAGGTTAACTCAGGAGGGCATCCTTCGAGTTGATGATTGTGAATCATTAACTACCTGTGAATCATGTCTTCTTGGTAAAATGACCAAGTCATCTTTTACTGGAAAAGGTGAAAGAGCCAAAGAGCTATTGGGTCTAGTACATACTGATGTATGTGGACCAATGAGCACTTGTGCCAAAGGTGGATACTACTACTTCATTACTTTTACAGACGACCTTTCTAGGTTCGGTTATGTCTATCTTATGCGACATAAATCTGAATCGTTTGAAATGTTCAAACTATATCATAAAGAAGTAGAAAAACAAACAGAAAATGTATTAAGACCCTTCGATCAGATCGAGGAGGCGAATACCTTTCCAATGAATTTGTGACATATTTAAAGGAGAATGGGATTCTCTCCCAATGGACTCCTCCTGGAACACCGCAACATAACGGTGTGTCGGAAAGAAGGAATCGAACTCTGTTAGACATGGTTCGGTCCATGATGGGTTTTGCAAGCTTGCCAATATCATTTTGGGGATACGCATTAGAATCAGCTTGTCATATTCTTAATAAGGTTCCAAGTAAGTCTGTTTCTAAAACTCCACATGAGATGTGGTATGGACATAAACCGGTTATTACCTATCTGAGAGTCTGGGGGTGTCCGGCTTATGTGAAACGTGCAAAATCAGACAAACTTGAACCCAAATCTGACAAATATTTTTTCATCGGCTATCCGAAAGAAACAAAGGATATTACTTCTACAATACTGAAGAACAAAAGTTGTTCATTAGTAATAGAGCAGTTTTTCTTGAAAAGGAGTTCCTTAGTGAAGGAACAAATAGCTCTAATGTTGAACTTGAGGAAGTTCATCAAGTAGAAGGAACAACACAAACCAGTGAACCCCTAGAATCTGAGTTGATTAGATCAAACTCAAAACCCATTTTAGATGCACCATTAAGGCGATCTGGTAGAGTACCACATCAACCGGACAGATACTTAGGTTTCTTGGTCCAGAACGATGATCCTGTTGAACTCGATGAGAACAACGAGGATCCGATCACCTATATGGATGCTATGCAAAGGACTGACTCTAATAAATGGCTTGATGCCATGAAATCCGAACTTGATTCCATGAAGGACAATAATGTATGGACATTAGTTGACCCACCCGAAGGGATAAAACCCATAGGGTGTAAATGGGTTTTCAAGAGGAAAAGAGGCGCAGACGGAAAGGTAGAGACCTATAAAGCACGTCTGGTTGCCAAGGGGTATCGTCAACGTTATGGTATTGACTATGACGAAACGTTTTCTCCTGTGGCAATGCTGAAATCCATTCGGATTATGCTAGCTATAGCAGCACACTTCGATTATGAGATTTGGCAGATGGATGTTAAAACCGCTTTTCTAAATGGTGATTTAGAAGAACAGGTGTATATGATACAGCCTGAAGGTTTTATATCTGAAGACGAGTCTAAAGTGTGCAGGCTACAGAAGTCTATTTATGGACTTAAGCAAGCATCTAGGAGTTGGAACATACGATTTGATAAAGTGATCAAATCTTATGGCTTTATTAAGAATAAAGAAGAACCTTGCATTTATAAATGGGCTAACGTTCTGTTATTGTATTTCTTGTATTATATGTGGATGATATTCTCTTAATCGGGAATGATATCCCTGCATTACAAGGAATAAAGACATGGTTATCATCACAATTCTCCATGAAAGATCTGGGAGAAGCATCATACATCCTAGGGATGAAGATCTATAGAGATAGATCTAAGAGGATGCTAGGTTTATCCCAATCTACGTACATTGACACAGTGCTAAAGAGGTTTAGCATGGAGAATTCCAAGAAAGGCTATCTTCCGATAGGCCATGGAATTCATCTTTCTAAGAAGGATTGTCCGACAACTCCTAATGAAAGAGAACGTATGAGTCGAATTCCATATGCTTCGGCAGTAGGATCGATTATGTACACCATGACATGTACAAGACCAGATGTGGCATACTCACTAGGAGTAGTGAGTAGATACCAATCTGATCCAGGAGAAAAACACTGGCAAGTTGTTAAGACAATCCTTAAGTATTTGAGAAATACTAAGGACCAGTGGTTAGTCTATGGAGAGTCTGATTTGAAACTTGTTGGATATACTGATTCCAGTTTTCAATCAGATCATGATGATAGCAAAAGTGTATCGGGTTTCGTGTTTATCCTAAATGGTGGAGCTGTTTGCTGGAAAAGTTCCAAGCAACATACAGTGGCAGATTCGGTGTGCGAGGCAGAGTACATCGCTGCATCAGATGCTGCGAAAGAAGCTGTGTGGCTGCGAAAGTTTATCTCCGAGCTTGGAGTGACACCTTCCATAGATGAACCAGTCCTGTTATACAGTGACAGCACTGGTGCCATAGCTCAAGCAAAGGAACCACGAGCACATCAGCGCACCAAGCACATACTGCGCCGGTTTCATCTTATTCGAGAGATAGTAGACCGAGGTGACATAAATCTTCAGAAGATTGATGGAAAGGAAAACCTAGGTGACCCATTTACTAAAGCACTCAGCATCAAGGAGTTTGACAACTATAAGTTGAAGATGGGTATTAGATACTGTAATGAGTGGCTTTAGGCTAAGTGGGAGTTTGTTGGGAATTGTATCCTAAAGCCAATCATTTGATGATTGTGCTGATGTAAATTGTATATAAATTGATATATTAATAAAAGTTATTTGGCAGTTTATTCATTACAAGAACATCTTCTTAATACTCCTGAAAGTAATGAAGCCCTTAGGATCTTCCTCACGATAAAGGAGGATTTATCTTAGAAGGTCCTTAAAAGAGTTCGCGACCAAATGATATACTATGACAGGGCCATAGTACTATCAATTATAGGACGTTGTATATCATATTTGTTGGTTATCCTCTTAACCAAGGAGTGTAGAGACACTGGTATGACATACAGGTGAAAGTGTAGGAGTACATTTCACCGAACGTGACTCATTTCCGGATACTCTGCTGTCAAGAGTTAATCCGAGAAGATATAGGTATAAGTATCCTTCAGACCTGAAGATCACAACCAGTGGCTTACAAGCAACTCATTGTACTTAGGTGCCGGACCACCTGGATTTCTAATCCAGCTACGAAAGGTTACTGGGTGCAGTCAAGTACTTGTGGTAGTCAGTTGTGGATCAAGATGGAATTTGACCTATCCCATTAAAAGGAGAAATGCTTGTGTTTCAATTTAGCAAGACCTTGGCCAAGGCACTTCATGTGAAAGTCACATGATCACTAAAGTTGAAATCACTTTATGGATTTGCTATTTAGAGTTGACAGGCTCTTAAGCCATCCTTAGCATTTGTGGTCAAGAGGATGAATTATACGGTAACTGTTTCTTAGGGTTCTTGGAGTTTGCTCGGCAACTCTTCGACCTATCCGGACGTCGGGTTCCATTGCTAGATGGGCACATCGATTAGTATAGAAAGTTGTTTCTATGCTACCGGCTTAGGTTCGAACCTAGAGAGTCACACGCATAGAAGTTTCCTAGGATGATCTATTTGCTGATCAACGATTGAGAATCGTATATGATTTAATTAATCAATTTGATTGATTGAATTATCTCAATTGGGTTAAGTACAATTGAATAAGATTCAATTTGGTTTAAGTCTATTAGAAGGACAAGTCAATTTCAAATATTGATTTGAAATTAGACTTGATTTGAATTTAAATAGATTCAGGACTAGCCAAATTTGATTTGGGCTTGGACCATGATCTATGTGGGTTAAGTCAAATAAATTCAGATCAGAACCCAAACCTCTCGAATATGGATCTCATATGATGAGATGGCTAAAATCTCATCTCATGAGATAGAATTTAATGCATGACATTTATTTACCGAACGTCGGATTTATCCCTCGTCTCTTTGGTTTTCTCCGAACGACGGAACTAAACCAAACGCCGCGACTCCTTGGTTTTCTCCGAACGTCGGAATTAAACCAAGCGCCGCGCCTTCGGCGTCTCTTCGCTTTTGCCAAACGATGGATTCTTAAATGTCAGAATTAAATGTCAAGGCTAAATCGAGACTATAATAGAGGGCATTCCCTCACCAGAGAACACAGAACAAAAATAGAACAACAATACACGATTTGTCATGGATTGTAATTCTAAATTGTCGTGGATTGTAATTCTAAAATGTTAGAATAGAAAATCCTGGTGATTCTGGTGTTAGCGGAAGCCTGGTGGATCTTGGAGGAAGATTCAAGTGAGAGGATTCAAGATCAGCAAAGCTATTTTTCCGCGAGCTAGCACTCCCGGAAATCTGATCATTCGGGGCTTCGCGTGGACGATACTAGAGGCCGGACGATTGAACGGCTGCAGAGCAATAAGGATTTACCTACTGTTCTTAAGGTAAGTGATTTGATCCCTAGATCTTAAGGCAGGCTTCAAGATAATAGTGTGACTAGTCATCTTGAAGATCAAGATATGATCTTGATGTTTTTATATGCATATTTTAGATCAAACGACCCTGAATATATAGGCAAAGATATGATCTTGATGCATATTAGATAGATTAATATGTAATCTTTTAATTTCGCAATGATAATAGTTATCAATTTTTAAAAATATGCATGCCTCGGAGACTATTTCACTACAAGAGAATTAAAATATTGCGACACCCAAATGCGTCGCAATTGCGTCATTAAACATGCTATTGCGACGCAATAGCGACACAACGAGGGCGTCGCTCAACTGTCAGTCGCAATACCCTTTTGTCGCAATTGTGTCGCAATATTGCGACTCTCTGCGACGCTCTTGCGACGCCACATTGCATCGCAATATTGCGACGCATGCAAATGCATCGCTAAATTTAAAAATAAATTTTTTAAAAAAATTATTATTAAATTGCGACGTACTAAATTGCATCGTAATATTTAAAATTAATTTTTAAAATAAAAAAATTATTATTAAATATTGCGACGCACTAAATTGGGTCGCAATATTGCGACTCATCCAGCTGCGTTGCAATATTTAATAATAATAATTTTATAATAGCAACGCAATGTGAGTCGCTAATGCGTCGCAAATAAAAATTATTTTAAAATATTGCGACGCAAGGTAATTGCGTCGCAATATTTATTAAAAATTTTTAAGATAAAATAGCGACTCAATTTTAGTCGCTA
>UESW01000139.1:0-76092 GCA_900491605.1 Calamus simplicifolius | reverse complement strand
ATTGGACGTTTTGAGTATGTCTCGGAGCGAGACATTGTAGTTATGGATAGTGTGATTACGGGACAGCCTCTTAATCTACCAGGAATGATTATTGGATACATGGCAGAGGCAGGCAGCAGGAAGAGAGCTACACTTCCTTATGGCATGGTTTTGACAAAGTATTTCGAAGCCAAGGAGTTAGCATTCTGAAAATGAGCCCTTGAAGAGACTTCGGCACACTGACTACTACAATTCTGCTACTTTGCACCGGATGGGTTTTAAGAAAGTGAATGGTATTTGGTTAAAGAAAGGTCAGGATGAGTTGAGAGCCACTGGAGCTGACTCTGTGGTCCATGGACCTTCGAGGTAGGACCCTCAGATAGGCATCACTCGCCTGCACCGAGTTGTTCAGTACCCCGGAGGCACCCCAGCGACTCCAGCACCTGCACCTACAGTCATACCTGATTCTGCACCTTCTTCTTACAGTTCTTCTGGTTTTTCTGCTATCCAATTAGAGCAGCTTAAAGGACTATTGGCTATCATGAAGAAGAGAAAAACTGAGTTTGATGCTAAATTTTTTAATATTAAGGAGATCCTATACTCTATAGAAGACAAGGTTACCAGATTTGGTTCATCTTTGAGACTTCTTCAGAGGCTTTGAAGTCGGACTTAAAGCTTATTTTTGAAAAGATCAAGGATATAGGAGGAGACTCATATATTTATTCAAAGTGCAATGCAGAGCTACAAGAGAAAATTGTTACTGCATCTGCTTTCATTGATGACAAACTAAAAGACTTCATGAAGATTCAAAAGGAAGGAATGGGAAAGATTTTAGAAGAATTGCAAAGACTTCTTAAATTTGGTTATTAGAATTTTAGTTTTCTTTTGATTTAATAAGAAGTTAATGTTTAGTTTAATATGTTTTGATGTTTTGATTGAAGTAACATTTTGTTGTAGTTCAATGATGTATGAAAGCAATTTTGATATAATTTTTTGATACTTTAATGAATATCATATTTACTATCTTTGAACCTTGATATTGAGTGACTTGGATTGAATTTTGATTTACTTAATGTTTAATGCATTAATTTTACTCTATATTATTTGCAGCTTCTTAACCTTTTTGTTGATTATAAAAAAGGAGGTGAAGTAAATGATATTTGTATGCATAAAAGTTATAATTGAATGTACAAGGGGGAGAGAATAATTATATATACATTGAATGAATTTCATTAATTAATTGTATCAAGCATTGAATGAACTTAATTGCATGCATTTTAATGACAAGAAGAAAAGATGTTAATTTGAGTATCATAAGGGGAGCTACCTCATTCAGGGAAGCTTAAATATGAGAACTTTTCTCTGTTTTTGAAACTTTCATTGATTAATTATGCATATACTCAATATTTTTGTTATCATCAAAAAGGGGGATTGTTGACCCAATTATTGATTTTGATGATTAACAAAAGCCATGAGTATATTCCTTATGTTTCTGATAAATTTGATAAGTATTTCAGGAATTAAGATTGGTTATTCATCAATATGTTACTTAGAAAATCAATTTCAAGTTGAATTTAAATGGAATTTATGTAAGTTCATAACTTGGAGCTGACACCTTAAGTCTCGGAGCCGACACCAGAGAGTATCAGAACCGTGTTGTTTTTGGCACAGTTCAGAGCCAACACCTAAATTTTTGGAGCCAACACATGAAAAGTTAGAGTCGACACCTGCAGAGTGTGAAGCCGATTCCAGACCAATTACTGAGAGTGATTTTTTTGGACACTAGCGGAGCCGACACCTTCAGAAAGTTAGAGCTGACTCCAGATCTCGCCGAGCCGACACTTTAGAATCTTGGAGCCGACTCGTTGACGGACCGTATTACTATTTTTGGAAACCCGATTTGGAGCCGACACATGAAGACCTGGAGCCGATACCTCCATGTCAGAAACAAAATTTCAGGTTTTCCAACGGATATATTTTTCTTACCTAACTTCTAACGGATCTATTTTCTTTTGGTAAGGTTCATCCAAGGACAACTCCAACGGCTATTTTTCACCTAGTCTTAGATTGAAATGCCTATAAAATGGGATTGAACTGTTTTAAAAAAAAGAAGAATGGGAAAAACAGTGAAACAAAAAGAAAGAAAGAGAAATAAAAATCCCACTTCAAGAAATTTTCTGAGCCAAAGCCTATCCACTATTGAGAGTTAGAAGAGGAATCCAAAAAGCACCAAAAGAGCTATTTCAAAGGATTTCCTTAGTTTTGAAGAAGAAGGAGAAAATCCCTAAATCTTCAACCATTTCTTCACCAAAATCTCTTCAAGTGTTCTAATTCAATTCAATTCAGAAGAGAAGGAGAAGAGAAGAGAAGAAGAAAAGCTCAAGCCCTATATTGCTTCAGAAATCATGCTTTTCTATTTCCATTTACTTATATTGCTTATTTGCTCAATTAAGGAGCTGTTATTGTTGTAAACTCTTAATTGATTTGTTGTTTGTCTAATTCAATCAGGGGATTGAATTAGTTTAGGTAGTTTACCTTGGGGGACAAGCTAGTTTAGCTTGGGTCAAGGTTTTGTACGAGTGAGCCTGTGAAAACCTGTTGGGTTCATTGTAATCCCGTGTAAAACAACAAGTTGGAGTTGTGATCTTGTAAAACAACTCGACTATAATCAGAGGATTATAGTGTTGGCCCAAGAGTTGCTTGGGAGTGGACGTAGATATGGGATACACCGAACCACTATAAATATTGTGTGTTTGTCGTGCCTTTGTCTCTATCTCTCAATCTCTCTTATTTATATTGTGTTCTTTACTTTCTGCATCACCTTCACTTGTACACCTAATTGACTTTAAGTTTTAGAGTGTTTAAATTTTTTAAAGAAGAACCCAATTCACCCCCCCCCCCCCTCCTTTTGGGTTGCCATCTGGGCCAACAAGACTAGTAGCTCCCACTTTTACTCCTGTCCCCAGCCTCAGTAATATCTCTCCTCTATTGAGTTTCCTTGTTACCTGGAACCCCTGCAATGAATTGCAGATGTGATTAGTGGCTCCTGATTCTACAATCCAGGATACAGTAGAATCCACTACTAAACATGTTTCAATAACAAAAATATTACCTACTACATTCTTCTTGGCAATTAGTTTTTGGCAGTTTGTCTTTCAGTGCCCTTTCTGGTTGCAGTTAAAACATCTCCCTTTTACTGCTCCTTTAGCGGTCTTTGTCTTTTTGATCTTGCCACCTGCTACCTTAGGATGCTGCTTCTTCTTTCCTTTGGGCCTTTTAGGCTTAGAAGAAGAAGCCTTAGTAAAGTGAACTGCCTTTTCCTTATCTAGAATCTGCTTAGCTGATTGCAGGTCTTTCATGAGCTCTGGGAGGGTCATTCCAAGTTTGTTCATTGAATAGTTAAGCTTGAATTGATCAAATGAACTTGAGAGGGTTTCCAGCACTATATCTATCTGAGTCTCTTGGTCGATCTCAACACCCAAATCGATGGCCTCATATAGGTAGCCCATCACTTTAAGCATATGCTCCCAGATCGGGGTACCTTCAGCCACACGAGATTGATTAGCTTCATGATAGCACTCTGTCATGCAGCCATGCTCGAATGAGCGAACATCTCTTGGAGATTAAAATCATATCATAAGCCGTCTCCATGTTTTGATGTTGCTGTTGTAGCACTAGGCTTAAGGAAGCCAAGATATAGCATTTGGCCATCTCATCAGCCTTATTCCATTTTCAAATTCAAGCTTTTCATTATCCATTGGGTTTTGTCCCAACTGAGGACAAATATCTATTAGGACATACTTATACCCAGCAGAAGTGAGTACTATGTCCAAATTTCTCTTCCAATTCAAATAGTTTGGTCAGGTTAACTTATTATCATAAAGTATAGAAG
Source organism: Calamus simplicifolius (assembly GCA_900491605.1). Taxonomy (NCBI): domain Eukaryota; kingdom Viridiplantae; phylum Streptophyta; class Magnoliopsida; order Arecales; family Arecaceae; genus Calamus; species Calamus simplicifolius. Next base: position 72,221 of record UESW01000139.1, on the reverse strand, counting down.
CAGGTGGAGAAAATGATGATGACATCTGAAATACAAATAATGACATACATGCATCAGTTATATATGCTTCATAAATATTCTTTTAACATTAATTACTAAGTAGTAAAAACTTTAAAAAATCTACAAAGTCTCAATGTAACATGTATTGACCTCCATAAAATTGAGTCAACCCAAGTCCCACCTGGTCATAGTCTCCAAGTGCTGATCCAACAGCCTTACTTGGTTATGATCACTGCTTTGGTTTTTGGCTCCTATCATTATAGGCCAAGTGTTAATCAAGGTTTAATCTTCTGGGATTAACAAGTTTGAAAACTCCATCCCTAATGGGGTTCACATGTGTGACATGAATAAGTGTTCAAACAAGACACCCTAGATTATTCATTTAATTCTTAGAACTATATAAACTAATGAGATACCCCATCCGTAATGGGGGTCACGCATGTGATACGAGTAAGTATATCATATACAATAAAGAATTAAATATTTTACTGAAATTCTTCCACTATAGCTGATGTATGTACTCCATCCCTAATGGGGGTCACGCATGTGACACGAGTAAGCACATGCATCATAGCGAGAATCAACCTTTTGGGAAGTCGCGGGTTACATGTTACCCTCACACACTTGATAATTTATTAATTAAGTTTTTGTATGGTTTGTGATTTACCTTATGTCCAAATGGCCTTGGACATACCTTTAATCACTTAACCAATTATGTAATAAATTTTTTGATTAATGTCCATAATTGCCATAGGTTCTTTGGTTTCCTACCTATTCAATCATGCCAATTTAGGGTCCTTTAATCATTTAATTATATTTAACTTATAATATTCTAATGAGTGATACCATGGTAATAAAATATGCATTCAATACATATAAGCAATAAAAAAATTAAATAGTAAATTTCTATGCTCTGGGATGGCCGTTCGGGAAATCAAGTCAACTCCAAGTCAGCCTAACTGCTAGATTCAAAATTGCATCCAGATCCAAAAAAGCCCATGTCATCCCATCCGAGCTAGATTAGGATTTGGTGGGTGTTCTTCACGGGATGTTACGGATGGAAGGAAGTCTTCCATGAGTCTGGATACTTCCGTCTCTTCCAAAGACGCACTTCCAATTCCCGTCCCTTTTCCTAGTCTTGAGGACTCATAAATGGATGGATGATTTCCCTTCAACCGGGTAACAAAGATACTCTTGCTTGGCAATAAAAAGTAAACAAAGATTTTATTGTTTAATAAAATGGATAGAACTTAGATCTGTGTCCTTGGGGTTTCTGGTGATCCTTTCAAAAATATATTGTTTAAGGCATGCCAGCTAGGCGAATTCCAAGGCCTGCTCCATTTTGGTGCAAGATAAGGGATCTTCATTTTTTTATGTGGAGTCTAGACGGAAGAAGAGAGGAATCCTTCTTTCTTTCTGTTCATTCCTGGCATCAGATGGTCTGAATGGAAGAAGGAGGCCAACGTCCTTCTCAATCATCCAATTCCCTTTCTTCGTTGAATCCCAATTGGCCAATCGTCCGACTTCTAGGAAGAAGAGAGGCCAATCGTCTGAGCGTGGAGTCCTTCCAATCTAGGAAGAAGAGAGGAAAAACCGTTCTACTTCTGTTCATAAGTGTGGAATCTGGACGTTCCAAGAGGTGGGAGGCCAAATGTCTTCTTCTTCCCTTCCACATGGAGTCCCAATCATTGGTTTCCCATCGTCCAATCCCAAGGAAGTCTTCAGGACGGAACTGCGTGGAATCCATAGAAGAAGGGAGCCGTGTCCCAATCATTGGTTTCCCATCGTCAAATCCCAAGAAAGTCTTCTGAATGGAATTGCGTGGAATCCACGGAAGAAGGGAGCCGTGTGTATTCCTTCCATTACAGGAAGAAGGGAGGAACTCATCTGAGTTTCCATGTTCCCTTTGCGTGGAATCCCAAACATCCATTCGTAGATTAGTTATTATCAAAACCAATGCTCTAATACTAGTTTTTGTTGTTGGATGGATGGGATTGCTGATGATCGGATAAAATAATAATTTTAAATTTTGCTATGGTTATCTTCAACTCTGGATAAAACGAGTTGATGGTTCTGTTCTCTGCTGAGATCCCCATGATGAGAACAATCCGATCAAAACTCTTATCATGAAGAAGATAAGCGTGGATTAAAATATTAAATCCGGTTGGTACGGAAGTGATACTAGTAATCAAAATTATGAACAATCATGGCAATCATTTCTTAAATAAAGAAAATATTGCGTACCTTTTTATTGAAGATTTCTGCTGGATTTCTTCGTGAATAACCGGAGACTCTTCAGAGGAGTGGAGAAACTCTCTGAGATCGTTGATTCTTCTTAGGAATAAGCCAAGGAAATAAGCAAGGATTTTTTGGTGAAAAAAAATCAACTGAATTCTTTTGTATTTCTCTCTTCTGGATCTCTCTGTCTTTACTGTTCTTAAAAACAGATGAAGACGGGCAAATGAAAAATAAAAAAAAAGATTTTTTTTTGATCATGGTGCTCGCTATTTATAAATGGGAAGTGATACTTTGATCGAAGAAAGCATCGCGTCCCTACGGGAGAGACGCTTCTCATCAACATCCAAAGATGCGTGAAGAAGAAGACACCGCTTCATATAAAAAAATAGGTTGTCTCTTTTACACATGATCTGAGAACATCATGCCCAACTTACAATAGGCTCGCTGGTCTAGAGGCTCATTGGGACCAAGGCCCATAGAGCCTAAACCCAAAGTCCTCAAACCACCCATGGCCTCCGCTTTGGTCACGGATCCATATTACAGAGTTAGTTTCATTAAGAAACTTTTCTTCGAATTTTTCTAAAAGAATCAAACACAATATTAGCCGACATTACTTGCTCATTACGTCACCTAAAATTTTAAAAATAAATTCTTAAAATTTAGGAGCGAGTTTCCTTTTATGGTCTACACCTTAGACTTCGCAGGACACACATAACCTAGCTCCCAAGAATATTATCGTTACACCGCCATTCCCTATGACTCGGGACAATATTCTTAATTGTGATTTATTTCCACCAGAAAATCATAACTGCACTCTAGGATTTGCGCAACATTCATGTTGAGATAAAATAAATTGTCACATAAGACAATCTCATCCCTGACTTATGAGATCGATACGCAAATGGTTCCTTCATGCGACATTCGAATGTTGGCATCAAGTAATTTGTGTACCATTACTTGTCTAATATCCATCTAACACCTTGAGCTCTAGGTTCCCTCATATCCATCCACTGAGCGTCATGAATCAACCCATCGATTGATCATGTCTACACTCGATCTATAAAGATCACTATGCATAGTTTTAAGATAGATTAATTTGAACCTCTCAAAGGAGTGTTATTACTTTCTCATGGAAGGTACATGAATGACTATATTGCGAATATGTTCTTGGACCCTAGTGGCATATGCCCAACCCACCAAGTATCAATCATTTATGGACTTTGCTCATTTGGTGAATCAAATCATATACGCTATAAGTCTGAGTTCAGTGACTTGCTCAAGCTTAAGAACAATTGTACTCTCATAGCTGAGTTAAATTTAATGATAGTACATTTCTAAAATTTATTCTCATGTAAGTCCATCAATACGCAATGTGCGTACTAGTATACTAATTCGAAAATCCCTCTCAAATAGTCAAGACAAACTATTTCCCCAATTGAAAATTATGTATACTTCAATTTCTCGTAATAAAGTGCCTAACTTTATTAAAATTGTGACAATTATATTTTGAATGTAATAAAATAATCTCGTATCTTCTGTACTCATGCATAAAGCATCTCGAGCACTCAAGATCATTATTTCTAACATTCGCAGACCTTTCAGGAGAATTACATACAACAAGTATATAGGATGCAAATATCAAATCATTTATTATATATCATATGATGTCAATCATCATAGAAAATTATATCTTTTAGACCATAATTTTCAACAATGCTAGCCTTTATATAGTACTCCATAAAGACCTAGTGAACATACATTTCCTCAAATATCATTTCAACATTTTATATCATCCTACTCAGATATAATTTTTTCTGTATCATCCTCAGGCAATTTATAAGATCACATTCATAATTGATAAAAAGCCATAGATATATACATACTCATAATTTTCTTCAAAATATAAGCCTTTCTTTCATTTCAAATGGGTCCATGATACATCACAAAATCTCACTATATATATATATACACATATACATATACACAAAGGTCACATCACACTAACTCAATATATAAGAATATCATTTAAACTCATTCACATCCTAGCAGACTTCACCAGCTGCCACTTTCATAAGCTATGTGACTAAGGATCCCAATCCAAGCCAACCTTCTAATCTTGTCAAAATGCTCACTGATCTGAAAATAAAAATATCAACCATAGATGGGTGAGACTTAAATCCCAGTGACTGGATAACCATCTAACCATGAAAAAATTGAGAACAATATCACCATATCAAAATGTAATAAGATCTATAATATAAGTAAACCCATAATACACTTTTGGACATGATATCAGAAAAAATAAAATATATCTTATTCTTTGAATAATATACATCTTTAATTGAAATACTATACAATTATTTTTTCTCTAGAAAACAACTCCATAAATAGATGAATGCACCTTTTTGTAATGATATAAGAAAACTTATAAGTTAGCTTATGCTTGAAACAATATACCATTACTAAAACACTCTATAAATAACTTTTTTACTAAAAAATAACTTATTTATATAAAATCCATGAAAGATGCATTACTTTATAACACTTATACATCCTTTTTATACTGCCCAGACTTTCTTTACACATTTTTCTGATTTCCACTAGAATCTACTTTGCCCACTAGCATTTCATTTAAAAACTCATTCCCACTGAGAAATTGCTTGCCCACTGGCATCCCTTTTAAAAAGCCATCCCCACTGGGATATGCTTGGCCCACCAAGCCTTTTTAAAATCAAATGTATATTTTTAAACCATCATGATGCTGGGCTATGTGTGATGCCTTTAAGGTATCACCCTATAATTGTCCTTTTACAGGTGTACTCTCATCAGGTGTTTGAACTAGCAACATGATTTCTACGCAAATAGCACCCCTTATCCATATGGTTCATCCGGCAAAGTGAGCTTTTTGTCCCTTGACCCTGGGACCTCGAATTGTTCTCTTTTCCCCCACGAGCTATATAGTAACCAGTTCATATCGGGCTATGATTCTTACTCCCATGGGCTGCTTACAATCTGCCCCACGGGCCTTGGTCTAGCTTGTACTTACCTTAACCTTGGGATCATCATACGATCGAATCGCAAGAAGGTGCCGACTCAATAGTAGTGTGCAATGCTCATGCTGCAACATAGATTACAGGATGATCAGTCCCATAGTAGCCCAAATGCTCTGTATGATACATGCATCAAAACATGTTCTTTTTAACATTTTACCATGCATATATGCCATGTATGCATATGAAACCCATGTATCAAAACTCATGCTTAATTCTTTTGCTTGAAATTCATGCTTTGCTCGTTTGCTCAAAACTCATGCATCAAAACCCATGCATCAGAATATCTTATACTAGGTTCTTAATTCCCAAGTTTAATCACATTTAATACTCTACTAAGCATATTATACCATAGATTGGTATTAAAAATATCATCATACTAGCTCAAAATAAATTTTACATTGCCAGATAAGAAACCCACTTACCTTAGTAGATAGTACTCATAACTGGGGATCAACTCTGATGATTCTATTCCTTGGAACAACCCTCTTAACCTTCAAACTAGCTCAACCTCCAAGCTTTCCCTTCCCTTCCCTTCTTCTCTTTTCTTCTTCTTCTTCTTTCTTTTTCTTTTTTCCTTTCTTTCCTTCTTCTCACAGTTGAAACCCTTCCCGTGCCTTTCTCTTTTCTTTCTCTTTTTCTTTCCTTTCTTTCATCCTTATCCACGATACTTAGGGGTTAAGCGAGGGGTTAGTGGGTTTTAATTACCCTCCACTAACCTCTTTTTCCTTCTCCACATATTTTAAATCCCCACTGAATTCCAAATAAATCAGCAAGTAGGCGCCTAGGCACCTACTTTCCTCAAGCTTTTCCCAAACTGGGCGCCTAGTTAGGCGCCTAGTTCCTCTTTTTTCATAAACTAGGTGCCTGGTTGGGTGCCTAGTTCTACCTTTTTCTCAAACTGGGTGCTTGGTTAGGCACCCAGTTCCAACTTTTTCTCAAACTGGGCACCTGGTTGGGCTCCCAGTTCTTCCAGCATTTCCTTTCCTTTCTAGCCAACAAGTAGGCACTTAGGCGCCTACTTTTCTCCTTAAGGCAGCAAGTGGGCACCTTATTAAGCACCCACTGAGACCTCAGTCTCATGGAAATCCCCAAGCCAAGAGCAATCCACAACTAGGTGCCTTATTGGGTGCCTAATGTGAATCCCCTCTCTGTTTCACCACAACCCACTCCAAGTTCTTCTGATCCAAGGCTTTTATGCCTTTCAAAAATCCATTTAACCAGGGAATGACAAGAAATTTCACATGGGAATCATTCCCAAAAGCTTAAATACTCAGAAATTCATACTAAAATTTCATTCCAATTCTTTTACACTTCAACATTTTTTTTTTTTCTAACCTTAATCAAGTGGCCAAAATAACCAACAAATCATTGAAACCATCAAAACATTCATTACAACAAACACATCATTCATTATCACAAGAATTTTTCAAGGCTTTCAAGAATTACAAAATTTTTGGATGTTACAGGTGAGACACTTTAATAGTCATATTACTTGTATGCATTGAGGATAGCATTATGTTGCATAGACCACTTTATATTTATGGATATGAGATATATCTTTCCATTAATGTTATGCTTGAGTTATATGGATGTTGAGGACAAGCAGACCTAGCATGTTCTTAGGGTTTTGGTCTAGTGTCCAATGTCTTTGTATTCATCTTTTAAGGCTTGGTTGCAAAGAAGAGGAAGATTAAGTGCATGGATCCATAGTTTCTGCACACCAAGCATAGAAAAATAGTTGTCCTACAATTACAATGCTTCAACCAGAAACACCGGCTTGGCTTCTACTGTTTGGACATTGAAGGTACTAACTGACGTGGACTTCTTTTCCCATTTTTTTTTCATACCACATCAATTTATTATTGTGCCTCCTATTGCTTGATACCTAGATTGAAAGGAACATAAATTTTAAAGATGACTACAGGAAAATACAACACTATAGGAATAGCAAAGCTTGATCCAAGTAATATTTACACTACAAGAAAAAAGAGTATTTTCAACAACTATTCCCCACGGATAATAAAATATATGTAGAGAAAATATTTTTTTCAATAAATATTTATATTCGTTAAAAATATGTTGCTATATGTAATTTTTGTAGGGCTGAAAACGGATCGGATACGGATCGGATAGTAGTATATCCGTATTTGTATCCATATTTTTTAACGAATACGAATACGGATACGAATACTAAACGGATATTAAAATTCATATCCATATTTATTCTAAACGGATACGGATACGAATCGGATATCAAGTATATCCATATTTATTATATACGGATACGGATACGAATCGGATATCAAGTATATCCATATTTATTATATACGGATACGGATACGAATCGGATATTCAGCATATCCATATTTATTATACACGGATACGGATACGAATCGGATATCCAGCATATCCATATTTATTATATACGGATACGGATACGAATAGGATATCAAGTATATCCATATTTGTTATATACGGATACGGATATGAAGATAGAAATTTCTATGATCTCACGATGGTATTATATGATGAATAGTTGTGAAAGAGTTAATAAATAGAGGAATACTAAAGAAGCCACTAAACTCCCTACTGTCTACCACAAGAACAAAACATAGGCAATAAGAATATGGCTACATAAATCTTCTCTTAATAAACTTGAAAGAAGTTGAAATCCACAACAAATCTAACTAAGCAACAGTGTAACTGTAATAGGATCTAAAATATTTGAGGTGGAAATCATTAAGCATTGAGACAAGAATTTTCACGGAAATGTAGACATATATAAGAATTTGCAATTCACTAATACAAAAAAATGCATAAATACAACAGGAAAAGCAAAATGTCAAGCATATTTTCTTGAGTACTACTAAGAAATACAAGTAGCATGTTTCTTAGGACTTACCAACATTGGTGTTATGTACATAGCAAGTTCACCAAAGAATGGTAGGAAAGAAGCCTTGAAAGTTTTGATCAAAGTGCCCAAACAATTACCAACCTGAAGAACACAAAGGAACAAAAACATAGGACAAAGGTCAAGTTTTATAATATATAAATAATCATATCAAGGGGCTAGGCTTAAAATAAGTAATTTGTCAAGCATCCACGAAGTATGATTTTTGAAAATATAGCACAGACCTGATCAAAGACGTATGATTCTTGAAAATATATCACAGACATGATCAAGGAAATGAATAAATATCCTCCAAGACGCTAGTAACTTATCTGATATAGGGACATAGTTTGAGTTGGCTCAGAAAGACATTATCAGCTGTTATTTCCTGATGGTTACAATTTGCATGCATCCGAGTCAGGAAATGCTATGAATCTGCCTAACATCATGGCCCTTGGCTCAGATAGAGTGTCAAACATATGCTTCACAAATCACAACGGTTGCATTTAGAAATGCCCTCCAAGTCATGATTTCAGTGTCAAACATATGCTTCACAAATCACAACGATTGCATTTAGAAATGCCCTCCAAGTTATTATTTCACAGCCCACACATTGAGCATCAAAACAAATTGGAAGTCCCTATCATCATTGCCAAATTAAATTGAATAGGCTCAAAATATTATCACAGCCCACACAAGCTCAAAGTTTTTGTTGACGATAAATCTTAAATGCATCTCATAAACTCAAATGTCATAAGAAGTATTTCATAAACTAGTAAGTAAAAAGTTCATAAATCATTGAATAACATCATATGACAATCTTCAATGCTCTAATCATCCTGAAATAAAACATGTTAAGAATATTATTAGTACAAAAGTTCAATATATATAAATAAAAATAATAACTTATTTTTAAAAACTATACATCATTTGCATTTACCTTATCCAATATATCAGGAGAATTGAGATCATGAACAATGGAAGGAATATGACCTGAAACGAAATTTTAAAAAATAGTAAAATATTATAAATAAATTAAATCTAATAAAAAGTATTGTATAAAATGCAATAAGTTACCTTTTTTCTTGGATCTCAGCCAATCTTGAAGACAAATCACAGCTTCAACAATATCAGGATCTAATGAACTTCGAAATGCATCTATCACTCGTCCACCTGTACTAAATGCTGATTCTGAAGCTACAGTAGATACTGGAATTGCCAAAATATCTCTTGCAATCCGAGATAAGATAGGATACTTTGGACCATTAGATTTCCACCAGCCTAAAATATCAAAAGCATCACCTTCAACCCATGGCCAAATAGATTCCTCCATATATATATCCAAATCTGTTCTAATTTGTTGTTGCTGTGCATTCTTCTTCATAAATTGTGCAAACCTTTTTTTTCTTCCTTCCATCTCATCAAACTCATCAGAAATATATCCGCTATCTCTCGATGAACCAATATCATGAGTAATTGGAATAGAAAATGAAGGAAATTTTTTTTCATACTCACTATAAAGGTTTCGAATAACATTTTGAACATCACCGACCTCTTTTTCTCCATTAAAAGAGTAAATCTGTGAGTAATAAAATTCTACCATCTTCATTTTGTAACGAGGATCTAAGAATGAACCCACTGCTAGCATAAGATTAGATTGCTGCCAATATTTGTCAAACTTCTCCTTCATTGATAATGCCATAAAGAGAAAAAGTTGATCCTTAGGATTTGTGCACCATTCAATAATTTGCAATTGAATTTCACAAAATTCTTGAAAAAAGAGATTTGCAGTTGGATATAATGTGCCTGAAAGGAGCTCGGTGATGTTATAGAAGTTTTTCAAAGCTTGACAAAATGTTTTTACCTCTATCCAATTATCATTTGTTGGGCACATATCATATTTGTATGGATCAAGACACTGCAATCTTTTAAAAGCTTCTTTATAATAACAAGCATCCCTTAGCATCATGTACGTAGAGTTCCATCGTGTTGGGACATCAATTGACAAACCTCTACGTGTATCCAAATTACATTCTTTAGCCCTCTTTTCAAACTCCTCTAACTGTAGTGGAGAGCTTCGAACAATCTTCACCATTTCTCTGATATTTTCAATTGCCATATTAATTTTTTTTAGTCCATCCTGCACAACTAAATTAATAATATGTGCAGCACATCTCACATGAAAGAACTGGCCATTACATACAAGTGTTCCTTGAAGCCTATCCACGATTTCTCTGACACACACATCATTGGCACGATCATTATCCAATGTTAATACAAATAACTTACGATCAATGTTCCAATCAATCATATTTTTGATAAATGTATTACACAAATTGACTCCAGTATGTCTTCCTCCCATATGCATAAAATTAATTATTTTCTTTTTCAAATTCCAATCATCATCAATGAAATGTGCTGTCACACATAAATAAGACTTGTTTTGTCTAGAAGTCCACAAATCCATAGTTGCACTTATCCGACATGAAAGTAGACCAAACATATCATAAACTTTTTTCTTTTCCTCTAAATATGTTTCCATAATCCCTTTTCTAAGGGTTATGCGGCTCTTTAATTCAAAAGATGGTCTTAAAGACTTAACAAAATCAATAAATCCTTCATGCTCAACCATAGCAAATGGTATTCATGCATAACAAACATCTGTATAAGCTTCTTACGACTAACATCTCCATCATATGTATAGGGACTCAAAGAACAAGTGCCATCCTCTTTTTGCATTGATGTTTGTAACATTAGTTGGCCTTTGACATTAGTATTCTTCAAAAATGAATGGCACTTATCAAGATGATTTTTTAAATGTGTTGTCCCCAACCTACTATCTCCATTAAATATTCTTTTGCAGTGATTACATCTTGCTTCTTCTGTTTTAAAAATATTTCCATCAACTTCCTTTTCTAATTCATACTTTGTAAAATCATCCCAAATTTTAGATGTTAACTTTTTCTTTTGTCTTTTCCTCTCTGTTTGATTTGTAGGCTCAACTGATTTGCTATTTGCATCTTCAATGGTTCCACTAGAAGACATGATATATAAGAACTGCATTTAAAATAAAAAAAATAAAATATAATAAGAAAATCCATGATCATACAAGTCAATGAGAATTCCATCACAAAAAAGACAATCAACAATGAGCATGCAAGAGATTAGATTATAAGAACATTCTTATGAAATTAATGTGAAAGGCATTGAAAGATCCCACTCGGCTCAAGTGAAGCTAGTTAGATACCGTACTTAATGCTAGCATTTTTCTTTTCTTTTTTATTTTGTTGGAGGGGGGTGGTCCGGTGGTGGCCTGGTGGGGTGTTGAATATATATGAATATATGATGCCCCCCATGCTGTCCTTGTACCATATCCAAGCTTAAGCTCAAGCTAAATTTTTTTTTGAGCTTCAAGCTGGGCTTAAAGCCTTAAACCCATATATTTTAAATGAAGGCCCAAGCCCGGCTCTGGCCCAAAGTCAACCTGGCTTGATGGACTGGTTAGAACAAACTTAATTCCAGCACTATTTTGGTCCCATTGAAATCTCTAAAAGACTTTGCCTTTTCCGTTGGTTCAAACTTGATTGCTTAGGCTTGTATATAGATTATAGCATGCATTGGTACCCAACCCAAAGAGGCAAAGGCCAAAGACACTAAGACAGTCAGTGACTCAGTGTCGCAGTGAAACAGAAACACTGAAACAATAAGTTCTCTGCATTATAAATAACCAAATTAACAAACGCTGAAACGCAGCACATACGCTGAAACGCAGCAGATCAATCATCCCATCCTTGAGAAATAACTTCCGTCTTACATCTTCACAGAAGGAAGCTCCAATCGGACCAATCCAATCCTCTCAGAAGTTCAGAACTCAGTTGGTATAGTGGTATAAATGGGAATCCAACTCAATCTCGCATTTTAAAGCGTCAGAATTGGATTCAAATGGCATAATTCTATCCCAGGAAATTAGATTAACAATTCCATATGTTAAGAGGATGGTTTCAGTCTAAATGTTAAGAGGATGCTTCCAGTTCTCATACCTCTCTCGCAGAAGAAGAAGAAGACGAAGAAGAAGGGAGCTCTGTTGTGTTGGCTGTAGCTCCCCTGTTTCTCTCGAAGAAGAAGACGAAGAAGAAGGGAGCCCTGTTGGCTGTTGCTCCCCTGTTTCTCTCGAAGAAGAAGACGAAGAAGAAGGGAGCCCTGTTGGCTGTTGCTCCCCTCTTTCACCTGAAACAGGGGAACAAACAATCGAGGAAGAAGAAAGCCTCGATTCTCCGGTGAAACAGGGGAACAATCGAGGAAGAAGAAAGCTTTCTGTGAACAATTGAGGAACATCTATTATTTGACATGGAAAATAGTTACAATCTAACTATAATCAAGGTTCAAGGGACAAGGAAGCTTACCTGTGAAGTGTGAACTATTGGCTGATGCGGCGCAGCGGCGAAGATTAGCCGATTGGATGTGGACGGTGGAGTGGAAGACGAAGACGGAAGAACGGAAGTCGGAAGATCAAAGAACTCCGTCTCCTTCGCTTCTGCCTCCACGGATCGATCCCAGGAAGTCTAGAAGTAGCAGCTGGTTCAAGGCCTCAAGGGACAAGGAAGCTTACCTGTGAAGTGTGAACTGAACTATTGGCTGATGCCAGCGGCGAAGATTAGCCGATTGGATGTGGACGGTGGAGTGGAAGACGAAGACGGAAGAACGGAAGTCGGAAGATCAAAGAACTCCGTCTCCTTCGCTTCTGCCTCCACGGATCGATCCCAGGAAGTCTAGAAGTAGCAGCTCAGCTGATGTCGACTGTGGAGTGGAAGTCTGAAAGACCGAAAACGAGACGAAGAAGAAGAACGGTGATTCGGTGAACAGAAGAGAAGATTTCAAGATTGGAAGAAAGCTCGGCGAGTGAGGAAGAGCCGAAGTCGTGCCGAAGTGAAGTAGGGAGTCAGAGGAGTTTATGATCCGTACCGACGTGTCGATCCTCCATTTCATCCGGGCGTTGTGATGTTATTGTTTTTAGCTTAATCAATTTGGGCCGTCCCAGACTCCCAGCGCTCGGGCTCGGCGGGCTGGCATGGCGTGGCGTGGCGGGCTTGGAAAAGAAAAATCCAAATGTTAAAATAATAAAATATTATATTATTATCCTCTAGATATAATAAAATGGATATCCGTATCCGTTTTTAAATATATATATATATTCGTATTCGTATCCGTATCCGATTATTTTTTGGATTAGATATCCGAATCCGTATCAAAATCCGATTAAACAGTAAAATAACTATCCGAATTTAATATAATTCGAATACGGATCCGGATCCGGTCGGAATTTATCCGATCCGTTTTCAGCCCTAAATTTTTGTCCGATGAAAAAGGGCAATCGTGAGAAATAAGTTTTTTTTCCGATAGACCGTCGGAATTAGGCGATGGAAATTAGCTATTTTCTCCGTTGGCTCCAGATAGCCCACCAACTTATTTTATTTCCCGTGACCCGCGCGCCGAGCCTCATTCTTGCAAAGGAAATACTCTTTCTTCCGCCTTCTCTTTCTTTCGTCTTCTTCGTTTCCAAGGATGACCTTAGCCGCCGCAAAGTGCTCATCTTCCGCCTTCTCTTTCTTTTGTCTTCTTTGTTTCCAAGGATGACCTAGCTGCCGCGAAGTGCTTGTCTTCTCCGTTTCTCCGTTTCCAAGGGATGACCTAGCCACGAAGGTGCTCGTCATCTTCTCCATTTCTCTATCTTCCATCTTCTCCATTTTCAAGGGACGACCTAGCCGTGAAGGTGCTCATCGTCTTCTCCGTTTCCAAGGGATGACCTAGCCATGAAGGTGCTCATCGTCTTCTTCGTTTTCCTCACCTCGTGAGTTCCTTTTCGCCCTCTATTTTCATACTCTTTTTTGGTACCTAAGCTTCGGCGAATCAGGGTGCTCGAGAGTTGGCTCCACCTGGCGGGCATTCTTTGGGGGTAGTGGTGGTGGGTTTGGATGGCCAAGAGGTTGTGCGTGTCCATGGCGTTATTTCCTGGCTTGCCGTTGATGCTGACAGCGGCCGGCGATGGAGGGTTTGGGGGGAGGAGAAGAGTAGGGGGGGTTATTTGAGGGTTCTTGAGAAAGAGGAAGTAATAGATCGTGTTCCGACGCTGCCAAAGGTAGTGCTGTGGCCGTCGAGCTGTGGGACTTGATGAACGAAATCAGAAAAATAGAAGGGGAAAAAAGAAAAAACCCAGTCTCCATTAACTTAGATTTCTTGCCTAAATTTACTTGGCGATGACTCGGCACCAACGGGAGAGCTGAAATTAGGTTGATAGAGGTGACAAAATGGTCCCAAACTTCATGGAGGGGCCAGTTCAGTTAAGGTTTGTTGGTCAGGTCGAGGTAGTCTGATAAGGAGGGTCCTGGTAATGAATCATTGGATGAACGAACCTTCATGGCCGCATGCTTCATCCATGAGAGACAGGAATGTTGACTTTTGGTGTGAAAGGAAGGAAAAAATGTTTTTCTTTTCATTACATTTATTTTTGTTTTCATACATAAAAGAAATCTTTCCTTAGTTCATGAGGCTGTTCTCATTTCTTCTATATTATATAATTATATAAAACCAACATGGTTGTTAAACTTAGAGGAGTTTATTAATGATTCAACAATGATGTGTGAATGTCTGTAGCCTAATAAAAGGTCAATACAATTCTGATCTGCACATATCTTACATTCAACCATAGCATCAAAATCTTCAACCAGATGAAGCTATTGAGAGAAAGTTCATGTCCAATCCTATCGAACTTTAATATTTATCCCTTATTAATCATCTATATAACGCTTGATGCTATCAATTTTTTTTTAAACAAGATGATCATTATTTGCACATATATAATTATTTTTAATTATATATAATTATTTTTTTCTTTTTCTAATGCTGGAGCTTTCATTGTTTTGTTGTTGAAATGTCTAATGTGTTATAAAAATGTGTAATCCAATTTTTAATGCCGGAGCTTTCATTGTTTTGTTGTTGATATGCTTTTATAATTTATTAATGTTTTCCTAATTTTTTTCTCAATTGATAGGATGAAATGGCTGGAATAAGTAAAAATTGGATGCAGATTACTAATAGATTATCACTTGAGTATAGGAATGGAGTGAAAGATTTTCTTGACTTCGCATTCGAGCACACAGATCTAGAAAATAAAATTTGGTGCCCTTGTATGAAATGTAACAATACTCGATTTAAATCTCGAGATGATGTTGAGGCTGATCTAGTGATTCATGGGATAGTCCAATCTTATACTCAGTGGTCGTTACATGGTGAAGGTGCAGATAACATTGAAGTGATAATGTTGATGTCAATGAAGAAACTAATATGGAAGATGAGGAGATAGATGATATGCAAGAGTTGATACATAATGCGTGTGGAGTCCCTTATTTAGAGGGTGACGAATTTATAAATTTAAATACAAATGACCAAGATAAGCCTCACGACTACTAAGTGAGACCGAGACATGTTATATCCGAATTGCAAGAAGTTCTCAAAGCTATCTTTTGTTTTAAAGCTATGGCAACTAAAATGTCTTCATGGATTGAGTAACAAGGCTTTTGATGCTTTGCTTAAATTATTCAAGGAGGCACTTCCCGAGGGTGAGACATTACCAAATTCATTTTATGAAGCTAGAAAGATTATTCAAAATCTAGGCCTTTATTATGAGAAAATTGATGCATGTGTCAATGATTGTATGTTGTTTTGGAAAGAGTATGCTAATGAGAACCACTGTGTTATATGTGGGGCATCTCGATGGAAATCAAATAGAGGCAAAGCAAATTTTGTGAAATCTTCATCTTCGAAGAGTGGCAAAAAAATTCCTATTAAGACTTTATGGCACTTTCCATTGATTCCAAGGCTTCAGAGGTTGTATATGTCTTCGAAAACTGCTTTAGACATGAAATGGCATCATGACAAACGTCTTAAGGATGGGGCTTTAAGGCATCCAGCGGATTCTCAAGCATGGAAACATTTAGATGAGTTGTATCCGTCATTTGCTAAGAGCCTCGTAATGTGAGACTTGGATTAGCAAATGATGGATTTAATCCATTTGAAATATGAGTACTGTACATAGTACATGGCCTGTTGTGCTTATTCCTTATAATTTACCATCATGGTTATGTATGAAACAACCTTCCTTTATTTTGGCATTGCTCATTCCTGGTCCAAAAGCTCTAGGTAATGATATTGATGTGTATCTGCAACCATTATTGAGGAGTTAAAGGAGTTATGGGAAAAAGGAGTCGATACTTATGATTCCTTAATGAAACAAAACTTTCGAATGCATGCAACAGTTTTATGGACTATAAATGACTTCCCTCTATATGCCAATTTGTCAGGATGGAGTACTAAAGGGAAGCTAGCATGTCCTTGTTGTAATAAAGATACATATTCATATTGGCTGAAACATTATGGTAAGTTCTGTTGTATTTGTTGTCGTCGTTTCTTGGCCCTTAACCACAGATGGCGAAATTCTAAAAAGGAATTTAATGGTGAGAAAGAGCTAAGGCCATCTCCTAAGCAGTTGTCAGGATATGATGTGCTTGATCAATTGCATGGGCTCAAACATTTTATATTTGGTAAGATTGGTAAAAAAAGAAAACGGGGAGACTTCTTACAAAGCTATAATTGGAAAAAGAGAAGTATTTTCTTTGAATTACCATATTGGAAGGACCTTCTCTTGCGTCATAATTTAGATGTCATGCATATTAAAAAGAATATATGTGACAGTGTTGTTGGTACACTCTTAGACATTGAAGGAAACAAAAGATGGTCTCAAAGCTCGTCATGATCTTAAGGATATGGGTGTAAGAGAAAAGCTTCATCCAACACTAAATGATGGAAAGTGAACATTTTCTGCTGCATGTTATACACTGTCTATGGAAGAGAAAACTGCTTTATGTGAGTTTTTAAAGAATATTAAGGTGCATGATGGATATTCCTCAAATATTTTCAGATGCATTCATTCCAAAGAGGACAAGATATCTGGATTGAAAAGTCATGACTGCCATGTCCTTTTGTTAAATTTTTTACCGCTTGCAATTCGTGGAAGGTTATATAGACCATTATCGGAAGCCTTAATTGAGCTTTCCTCTTTCTTTAAAGAGTTATCTTCAAAGGTTTTATGGATGGAGGATATGGAAAAGTTAGAGTCTGCCATTGCAATAACACTTTGTAAGTTGGAGATGCTCTTTCCACCATCATTTTTGATATTATGATGCATTTGCCACTACATTTGGCGAACGAGGCTAAAATTGCTGGACCGGTACAATATCGTTGGATGTACCCGATTGAACGGTTAGTGCATTTTGAATTTCCATATTTATAGTATAGATATATTTATCCATTTTCTTGGTATTATTCTTATTATTGCTTTATACTTTCAATAATTATAGGTACTTGTGCATACTTAAACATTTTGTGCGTAACAAAGTCATCCTGAGGGTTCAATTGCAGAGGGATATATTGCAGAAGAATGTGTCACATTTTGTTCTAGGTATCTACACGGTATTGAAATAAGATTCAATAGATTAGAGAGGAACTATGATGGCTCAAATGCTAAATCTCATCATGGGTTAGCAGTTTTTGCACAACTTGGTTGTACTTTTCAAAATAATAAGGAGAAGAAGGTTAGATTCAGACGTAAGCTAAGTAGAATGGAGCTACTACAAGCTCATCTATATGTGATAAAAAATTGCAACGAAGCTTTACCATACTTAAATTTTTTATATGACTTGTAGCTAATATGCAACATTGTGATAGAAATGGTTATATTGTTTAGTGAGTGTGACAACATGATGGCAAATTCACAAGTTCATATGCTGGCCAACCTCAATATACTCAATTATCTGAATGGTTTGAGAAACATGTAAGTGATATAATCCTTTTTTTAAAAAAAAAATATACTATTCAAACAATTGAAACAAAAAATTACATAAATTATATTAAATGATGTGCTAATGATCTATTTTTGATTATAATAGGTAGCACAATTGTACTTCAAAGGAAACAGACAAGTGAGTGAAGAACTATATCAGTTGGCATGTGGTCCAGATTCAGTAGTTACAATTTATGATGGCTACAAAATCAATGGGTTCAAATTTTGTACCATGCAACGTGATAGTGGAAGGGTAACACAAAATAGTGGAGTTTTTGTTAAGGGAATTGTAGGCACAACGAACATGGACTATTATGGTGTACTAACCGACATTGTGGAATTGCATTATATGGGAGGAAATCGAATTGTTTTTTTTAAATGCATTTGGTGGGATGTTCATAGCCCTGGTAGGGGAATTGAGAAAGATCGTTATGGCTACATAAGTGTCAATACTAAACGAAAATTGAATACCAATGAGCCATATGTGCTAGCATATCAGGTGGAGCAAGTTTTCTATATTCAAGACAACATTAAGCCTGATTTTCTTGTGGTGGTTAAGACACAACCTTGTGCCTTCTATGATATGCCGATTGAGGAAGAGAGCATCGATTTGGAGGAAGAATGTGCATTTCAGCAAGATGAATCCCATCCTGAAGCTTTGTCAAATATGATAGAAAATTATGATGAAGTGGATGATTGGATTAGAAATGGCCTTCCTCCTCGAAGTATCGATGCAGAGTTATCGGATGAGGATAGACTTGAAAATTTTGCAATGGAAGATGATTCTGACGAAGATCATAATGGCCTCTCTAGCAGTGAAATTTTTGCATTAACAGATGATTGTGATGATGAGGATGATAATAACAATGAGGAGGAAGAACTATGATGGCATGAGCTTCTATTGTTGAAGTTATTTACTTATGCAAGCACTACATGTTATATATTTGCACAATTTTAATTTCTTTTTATTCTTTTTCTACTTTGGACTAAGCATTTTTGTGAAAGCCCTTTAATGAAATTTATTTCAATGTTTATTAATTGCATTGTTTCTTTACTAAGTTTGATGGATGATGACTTTTATGATATGTTAAAATTTATCTTTAAATTGAAATATTGTAATACCATATGAAACAAGCAAAAGTTTTACTGACTTAATGTATAAAGGTAGATAATTATGGCTGAAACTAGTAATCGCAAAGGGAGATGCATTACTAAAGGTAGAGACACGGAAGTTAATGCTATCATCCAACAAGGCCTTCCACCTACTACTAGAGATAATGTTGACTGTGTGCAAGAAGGTGAAAATGACAACTTCAGTAAGTATCTTTAAATATTATATTCTATATATATTTCTAATTCTTTTTATTCAAAGTGGTTCTTTAATTTCTTTTTTTGTATGCTTATGATTTTGCAGGTTTAGTCATGAATACTACAAAAAAAGGACGAGGGAAGACTTTGAACAATGAGCTAAAAAATTCAAAGACCAAGAAAATAGTGGAGTGGGATCACAAGGGAAGAATTGCAGGAGAAAATTGTGCTCAATTGCAAGTTGGTGTGGTACACTAGTTAGAAATCAATCTTTTGTACCCGTTAAAGTTAAAGGATAGAGTGAAATTCCTGATGATAAATAAAGAATATGATTAACCGCATCATGGTAAGATTTTTGTTAGTTTTTATATTATAGCATCACTAATTTTAACATTTACTAAACTATATTATCTTTTTGTAGGATTATTTTATTCTCTTTGAGGAAGGACTCGATAAGGCTGAAGTTATAAGAAGGACAAAATATGTGATAAGGAAACTTAGTGATCAATATAGAGAGTATAGGAATGAGTTGTATGAAATTTATAAGAATCGACATAAAGATCCAGCAAAATTAAAGCGCTTACTAGATGAGGTAATTACCAAGGATGATTGGGAATGGCTTGTTGCCCATTGGAATAGTGAAACTTTTCAGGTATGGTTCTTGTATTAATTTAACTAATATTTACTTGCAGTTTATGTATTAATCTAACTAATTTATCAATATTTACTTGCAGAAAATGAGCAAAGAAAATGTAGAAAATAGATCAAAACTAAATATGGTTCCTTGTACCGATAGGACTGCTTTCAGTGTAATTGAGCAACGACTAGTATGAATAATACAAAAATATAAATTTCTTTTTATAATTCTGACCTTATAGTTGTGTATTCTTTTTATTTTTACTAAATTTTTTAATTATAGACCCAGGCTGCAAATGGGGTGCGACCAAGTAGGTTGGAAATGTTTGAAAAAACTCGTACGCATAAGAATGGTTCTTTAGTTGATGTTGTAGCTGAAGAAAAAATGGTATGAAAATGTTCATGTATATTATAAGATCAAATGGTTTCTTGCTTATGTTTTTATTAGCATGCATCATGGTTTCGTACTCATTTACTCTGAATGCTATTTAATGATTAATAGCTATTACTTATGGAGATGCATTACTACAGTTTTCATTGAAATGGTACAATAATTTGGAACAAAGAGCAGATCATTTATGTTTAACACATCTGGTTTCATTGCTAATTCAACCATAGCACATCAGTCATCTTAGATCCTTAGAGTATAGAGCACTAAATTCTTGAAGTCTATGTAGTATATAAAAGGCAGCTCATCATTGATCATGTGTCATGTATCATTTATCATGTATCAAAGTTGCTTCTTTCCATGTATCAAAGTATCAAAGTTGCTTCTTTCCATGTATCATGTATCATTAATGAATCTAGTTGCTTCTTTTCATGTATCAAAGTATCAAAGTTGCTTCTTTCCATGTATCATGTATCATGTATTATGTATCATTAATGAATCTAGTTGCTTCTTTCCATGTATCAAAGTATCAAAGTTGCTTATTTCCATGTATCATGTATCATGTATCATTAATGAATCTAGTTTCTTCTTTCCTTCCATGTATCAAAGTATCAAAGTTCTTTTTTCCATGTATCATGTATCATTAATGAATCTAGTTGCTTCTTTCCATGTATCATGTATCAAAGTTGCTTCTTTCCATGTATCAAAGTATCAAAGTTGCTTCTTTCCATGTATCAAAGTATCAAAGTTGCTTCTTTCCATGTATCATGTATCATTAATGAATCTAGTTGCTTCTTTCCATGTATCATGTATCATGTATTTGAGAATCTAAATTTTAATGCAGGCACAAGTGAAAGAACTTAAACAAAAGCGTGATGAGGAAGAGGTTTTTCTTGATGATAAGAAATATTTATGTTTGTTTTTGGCCCAAATAAACGTGGTCGTCTTCTCTGTGAAGGAATGGGTCCAAATCAATCTACTTTGAGGTATATTCAAGCTCAAGAATCAAGGACCATGATTGCAGATGCAATAAAAAGAGCAGGAAATGCTGAATTAAGACTTGAAACCAATGAAAAGGAATTACATGATATGAAGGAAAAATTTTAGGACACTGAAAAGAAGTTACAAGATATGAAAGAGAAACTTACAACATTAATGAATTTGGTAGCAAAGCAAGTGGGAGGGCAAGTAGAACAAACATCACTTATTTGAGGTATATTTATTACTGTAAAGTAGTTTCTCTACGTTAATGAATTATGTAATTGAGATTAATATATGAATTATGAAATTGAGATTAATTTGCATGCTTGTTTGATTTGGATGTAGGTGGAATTATCGTGCTGAGCAAAGGAACGAGTCCAAGCATCTTCATGGCTGAAATATCATATAATGGAAACAACTTTTTTAGTTTTATTGGAATTTAGCTAGACTTTTGATGGTTACTAGTTAGGTTAGGTATGACTATATGTAATTATGTTGATACATATATGTGAACTTGTAATATGTCTATGGTGGATAAATTGTGTACCAACACTAAATTTTATGGTTTCATTAATTAAGTTTTGAGCTTTTATTTGAAAATTTTTTAGCATTGGCAAGTAACTATTTGATAACTGATTGAATATTAATTCCAGCAAATATCTTTCCCAATGAGTATATTATAGTCGTTGCTAAAAACAGGTATTATAAGTTGATATCTAAATATTTTGCCAACGGATACATATTTGTTGGTAAAACTTTCATTTATTATAGCTTTTCCTAACAGAATTATTTCCGTCATAAAAACTAATTTATTTTTTTCAAGTGGATAATTTTTTGTTATAAATACAACTTTTTCCAACGGAATTATTTCCGTCATAAAAACTAGTTTATTTTATCTTTTCCCAATGGAATTATTTCCGTCATAAAAATTATTTTTTTTACCAACAAGAGTTTTACCAACGGTTCCCAACGGACTTAAAATCCGTTAAGAAAAATTTTTCAACAGTTTTTTTACTTTTTCCAAAGAAATTTTTCATTGGAAAAAACCTTTTTTTCTTGTAGTGTTAATTAATAATAGATCCTTGAATAAATGGATCGATCAAAAATTTAAAACTCGATACATGGCAATAGTTATAATTCACCAAATGATACTTAGGCAGGCCTGGGCTCATTTAAAAGCTGTCCTTGATGTTACAATTCAGTCCTAGGCTTTTTGGTCATGCAGCTCCCAGAAATAACAAAAAAAAAGAACACCTTGTTCCTGTTGCTGCATCCTTGTTCTCTTTAAGCTATCGCTTCCAACTGAACTCCGTGTCTCTTTTTTTTTTTTTCCTCCACTCGGCCGAACCCCTTTCTCTCTTCTCCCTTTCGTATTTTGTTTTCCACCCACTCGTTCATCTAAAGGCCTGAGGCTTAAAGACGGCAGCCAGTGGTGGGTTTTAAATGGCCCTAGAAATTCTCATTTTTGCCGTTCTCCACGGTTAAGCACAAGCTTATTTAGTCTACATTGTTAGATTCATTATCAAGCCTTTTTGCCCTTATTTCTTCTTTTCCATCCTGTCCTTTATCAAATCCTCAAATGACTTGATTAAATTTTACCTATTCCCTTGATCAATTTTGCAAAAGACCACAGTATCCTTTCTCTTTATGCCCTTAGTTCATTTCCCCAAATGAACCTTTCCACCAATGCCCTAGAGATATTTGGCTAAATGACCCTTGGGTCCATTCCAACTATACCCCTCATCATCAATTAAATTACATATTTTAGGATTAGAATTAATGCATCAAGATTTTTGGGCTAAAATAATAAAATGCAGGTTGTTACATACCGTGAGCCTATGTTACGTTTTTCTCTTTCTTTTATCTTAATCTATTTCAATGTTTCAGTAAAACGCGAAAGGAGAGCACCGCATTGCTATGAGAAGAGAGATTTGAGTGGTGAGGATTTGATCTTAGCGACGAAGGATCGTCGGTGATGCTCTTATATCAATTTAAGAGTTGTATTTTCAACTTAAATTTTTCTCAAGAAGAAAGGCAAAAGAAATGAAATATTAAAATTTTTATTTTATTTTGAAATTATACTTATCTATCTAACCATACCTTATTCGTACATAACTAACTACATTTGACTTGGCTCAACAAACTAGCAGACTTACTAATAAAATGATAACAATAAGGAATTAAATTTTAGCATATATAAGATACATTCTAAAAAAAATTAAGACAACTTTCCAAGTAAATTTAAGTCCATGTCTTATTTATCAAGACATTTATTATCATTATATATAGCTCCATGCGATAGATATCAACCATTGAATGCAATGGATCATTATTAGCAGTACAATTTATATATCAATTGTTGCAACAATGAGGACAACAAGCACATTCGCCATATTGGTTGCACGATCCATGGTCAATTCTCCAAAATTTACATGCCTTGTCGCAAGCATCATGGGTGCATGGCTTTATATCTGGATATATTTGGCACCCTGCATAACTATTCTCTTTTGGAACAAAAAAATAAATAAATTATTAATCTTGTACAAATCATAGTAAAATTAAAATATCATGAAACATAAAAAATAATTTAGTTGGTAAGCAATGCATTTTGTATTTCAATTCCTAAGTAGTGGAATGAAACAAAAATAATGCTTATAAAAAATGAAGTTACAAAGAAAATGAAAGATTATCTAAAACCTCCAGAAAATGAAAGATTATATATATATATCTTTTATGTATCCTTTCATAAAAAATATTGGAATTAAAAAGAAAGCATACCTTTGTTATAGAAAGTCTAGGTTATACGTGCTGGCAAATATTTAGGGAAATATAGAAAACTAAAATCGTGCCCATGCAAAATCACGCTCAAAATGGCATTCGAGAATCATGCCCAATATCAAATTGTGTTCAATTAAATATATGACAATCATAGATTGAATCACGCTTCATAAGCCCTACTAAATATAAAGTGATCAAATAGGAAATTACACCCAATAAACGCAATAAAATATATGACAATCAAACATAGAATAACACCCCTAACATCATCCCCTTATATTTTGCTGCCAATGCCGTAAGCGACGTGCGACACAGTATTTCTAGCCGGCATTTGGGATGTTATACGATGTAATTTCTTAGATCCATATATTAATCGATCTACAAGAAATGAATATGGAAAGTTTCAATTTATTTATACATTTCTCCAGTATATTATCTCTTTGCATAATTTAGCTTGCAAATACAGGAATATGTATTTTCGAGTAGATATTCGCTTATGCACTTTCCTGCTTCGGAGATGAGGTAAAATTTGATATGTGGAAAAAATATGTAAGTTTAATACTTACTATATTCTTAGGAGATTTATAGATATTTCAAAATGGCCATCAAACTCAGAGGGCAGTAATTTAAAAGGAGTTTATCATATAACTATGTTTGATACGTGTTTTGAATAAAAAATCTCTGTAATTTGTAAAAGTAAAATTATTCCTTTCTATAAATAAAATTATTTCTTTCTTTTCTCTCTTTTCTCAAGTCCACCATAATCTCTTTTCTTATATCTCCAAACAAAATAAACCGTGGTATTGTTTGTCCATAGAAAAAGAAAATATCGAATAAAAAAAATTAAAACAAAAACAAAAACAAAAAATAATTATATGAAAAGCCTAATTGAAAAATTTTACAAAAATTAAAAATTTTTAACTACTATTTTTTAAAATTTATAAAAAATTTAATTAAAATCAATTAAAAACATTAAAAACATTAATTAAATTAATTGAAAAATTAAATTAATTGAAAAATTAAATTAATTAAAATTTAAATTTTTTTAATTTTTTAATTAAATTTTAAATTTTATTTTAGAAATTATTAAAAAACTAAAAAAATAAAAATAATTTTAAAATTTAAAATAATTAATTTTTAATTAATTTAATATTTAAAAAATTAATTTAAAATTTAATTTTAAAAAATTAATTTTAAAAATAAAAAATAAAAAAATAAATCAATTATTTTTTAAAATTAATTTGTTTAATTAATTTAATTAATTAATTTCATATTTAAAAAATAAATTTTAAAAAATAAATTAATTTTTTTATTTTCCTTAGATAATATATAAGGCAAGGTTTTATTTTTTTTAATTTCCTTGAGTTTTTCTTTTCTTTTCTTTTTTTACTGTTCCTTTCTTCTTTTTTATTTGATTCCCTTCCTTTCTTCCTTTTTTTTTTTTTTTCCTTCTTCTTTCTCTATTTGACTAGGTTTTGATGTCCCTCCTTATCTCAATCCCCTTTGTCATAAGAATAAGATGAAATAGTTGGGATGTATAACCATTTTGTTGGGACTTAAAACTTTGATAAATAATATGAAAATTAGCTTCTTATAGCATATCAGCTAAAAAGATGTTGAAAAGCATTACTTGATTGCTAATGTAGTTGTGATTATATATATGTTTCGCATGTAAGTTATCACTAAATGCCAGCTCATTTCATTGGCAAGCAATGCTCCTTCTATTTCAATTCCGAAGTAGTCGAATGAAAACGAAAGATAATTTTATACAAAGAAAAAGAAAGGATTATATAAAAACCTTCAGGAGATTTTCCAAGCACCGTGCCAGAAACTGTGACTAATAATAGCAGCAGCACTATAAGAGAAAAAGCTTGTTTCTTCTTTGAATCCATGGTATCCAATGCTAATAGCCTGAGGATTAGTATTCAATTAAGACCCCTATAGGAGCCCTATGATAGCTTGGCTATTTATAGATTGAGTCCATCAAAGTTTTTTTTAAAAAAAAACCTTATGTAGAATTTATCCTCTATTTGTCAAATTTGTGATTTTGGAGAAAAAGATGATCTTACATTACAAATTGGCTATTTTGGAATATGATGATGACCTTGCTTAATTAATTTATAGAATCACTCCCTATTTGTATATGAAGATGACCTTGCTAGATGGGTATGGGAGGATACTTCCAAAATAGCTAAGAAGCCAGTGAAGAAAATGGAATACATATCATGACATGATGCAAATCCATTGAAATGAGATAGGCACTATCAAAGGCATACATAAAGAAAAAGGAATGAAATAAAAAAATATCATGAAAAAAAAGCATGAAAATTTCTTTATTAAAACAAATTCTTTGGAATGAAAAGAATTTTTGAAACTAGATTTAAATTTTCACCATATTAGACAAAAAGAAAGTTGACCACGCTCTTCAAATCCATAAGTTGATCACGATTTTAAAATCTTTATAAATCTTCTATAAATGTTGTATATGTATAAATGTTATATGTGTAGAGGTGTTGCTCCAAAGAGTACATAAGTGAATATTTAGGATTTTAATTTTATAATATTAATTTAATTAATGACTACTTCCTAATTTACAAAATTTTGAAACTATTTACGAATGTAGGACAATTTTGGCCATGCGTAGGGACTAAAGGATGGGGTGGAGAAATCATCAGTTATACTGATGATTTCATCCTAATTTTTAAAAAATAAAATCATCAATATAACTAACAATATCATCTTTTTTCGTTATTCTTTAAATGATTTTTTTTAATAACCTATCATAGATAAAATAAAAAATCATCATTGTGACTATCAATTTTTTGAAATAGTTGGTCACAATAATGATTTTTTAATAATTTTTAATATAATTTTAAAAGGAAAGTTAAAAATTTAGAATTGAAAAAAATGTCTACCACCTGTAGAAATGCGAGATTATGAATCCACATGTCTAATAGAGCGATCTCTTTTACTTCATCAAACAACTCTACTCTACTAAGTTTTAGCTGCTAGAGATATGTATCTCACATCATTTTCATATCATCATCATATACTCAAGTTCCATGGGTATGTACCTTACAACTTTCACCACAAATAGTGAGAAAATAATACGGAAAATGACAAAAATTAATAAGAAAAGAATTAACATATGAAATTAATAAACACCATGAGCAAAAAATTTGCAAAAAATAATATGAATTAACATAACATAACAAATAAACATATATTATCCAAAATGTTTCTTAACAATTTAATAAAAAGTAGGCATAAATTAGCAAAAATGTAATATAACATTAAAAAAACCAAAATTAACATAACACATAATGTTAGCAGACATTAACATAGAAAAATAGAAAATCTACAAATTAACATAATTAGCATTAATTAATTGAACAACTAAACAAATAGTGTCTCAAAAAATCAGAATGTGATAGGATGACAAGATGCAGCCATAGCAAAAGGTGGAACTAAGGGAGAAGGGAGAAGGGAGAAGGGGGGAAGGAGAAACGGACATGCGGGATGGGGGGGCCGGCTCAGCCATTGTTGGGGGAGGGGGGGGAGGGGGGTGGGGTTGATTTCACGACACTAAAGGGGCCACATGTACTAGGGCAGGGGTTTGGGTTGAGTGTGGCACCGTGTGAGGGATGGGGGTATCACGATAAAAGTTATCAATTTCATCTTGAATTATATTTCGTTTTAGCTTATGAAACGAATTATTTCGTTATCGGACCCTTTCAGCGCTTCGTTTCAGATATATATATATATATAATGAAAAGTGTTCATAATTCATATTCTTCATAAACAATAATAACAACAGCAATAAAAATAAAGATAAAAGATAAAAATTATGTTCACAATTCATAAGTTTCATCATCAACAACTTACGAATAAGATAAAAAATAAAAACTTGTGTTTACAATTTATTCTCTTCATTAACACCATAAAGATAATGATCTTCATCTTCTACTTGCATCATGAGCACTAATTTCTATATTGAAATTAGTGTCATTCTCATTATCAAATGCAACATCTTCTTTATCATCTAAAGTTAAAGCAGCTAATGGAGCTACAATTGTCTTTCAACTTAAATCTTCTTCATCAAGAAGTCTAGGCTCTTCAAAGATCCATTCATCTAATAAATCTATGTTATCAAGACTTATAGGATCCAAAAAATCTTTTTTCTTCTTTAAATTCCTACAAAAAAGACAAGAAAAGAAAAACAAATTACAGCTTATAAAATTAATTTGAGAAACATATAATGCACATAATAGCAAGATCTTTTTTACCTCTCCTGGAGCTTGAGATTGTATCTCACAAAGACTAAATTATTTAGTCTTTTATATTCAAGCTTATTACATTTTTTGAAATAAATAAATTCAAATTTACTCTAGTTTTTTTCACATCCAGTTGTACTACAATATTGACTAAGGATTTTAATAGCAAACTTTTGAAGTTCTTGAGTGGCATTTCCAAATTGCTCCCATCATGCAACTAATTAGAAGGAGATTATTTATTAGTAACTTTAGAGAAGAAAATGGAAATCAATAAAAGTGAAAAGGATTAGAAAAACCGATTAGATGTTTGGTTTCATTATATATATATATATATATATATTAAAATGACTCTGAAAGATTTAAGAATTCATAAATTAGTCTCCGAAACATATTTTGTCGAAATAGTCAAAATACGCCGGAACGGCCGAAACACACCAAATGGTCAAAAAATGTTGGCCCAGATGGCAACCCAAGAGGGGGGTGAATTGGGTTCTTTTAAAAAAATTAACTCTTTGAAAATATTTAGATTGATATGAAGATGCTTAAGTGAATTGAATTAATTGAAGCTAAGCACAAATAGAGAAAGATAATTGCACGACAAACACAAAGATTTTATAGTGGTTCGGTGTATCCAATACCTACGTCCACTCCCAAGCAACACTTGGGTCCACACTATAATCCTACCGATTACAGTCGAGTTGTTTTACAAGCTCACAACTCCAACTTGTTGTTTTACCCAGGATCACAACGAATCCAGCTAGTTTTTTCAGGCTCACCAGCACACAACTCAAACCCAAGCTAACCTTAGCTTGTCTCGAGGTATACTATCTCCACTAATTCAATCCCCCTGATTGAATTAGCAAGCAATAAATTGAAACAATGTTTACAATACAAAACAGCTCCTCAAATGAGCAAATATTCAATTTAAATAAGACAAGAATTAGAAAAGTCTGTTTGAAGCGATTTGAATGCGAGCATTTCTTCTTTTTCTCTTCTCTTTTGAATGGTTGAATCAAGCTTCAGCTCTGATTCTTCACAAACGGTTGTTGTAGAGAAGTTGAGGAAAGAGGGCTTTTGAACTTCTTCTTTTCTTCTTTGTAAATCCTCTGAAAATGATCTTTGAAAGCTTTGGATTTCTTTTGAATCTCTCTTCAGAAGATAGACGTGGATTCGGAGATTTCTCTTTGAAAATTTATCTCTCTTTTTCTCTTGATTTTTTTTTATTTTCTCTCTCTGTTTCAAACGGACAGTTCCCCCTTTTTATAGTTCTCTTAATCCAAGATTAGGTGAGAAAAATAACTGTTACAGTGTACTTGGATTGCTTCTATACACAAAGAAATATAGCCATTAGAGATTAGGTAAAAAAATATTACCGTTAGAGTCCGTTCTGACATTTGAAAATCCATTCCTGGCAGGTTGGAGTCAGCTCCAACTTTGCAGGTGTCGGCTCCAACATGGGTTTCTAAAAATAGTAAATAAAAAGTTTGTTGGGGAGTCGGCTCCGAAAAAGTGATGTGTCGGCTCGCCACATCCAGGTATCGGCTTCCGAAACTGAGGGTGTCGACTCCGACGATGTCTAAAAAATATGCTCTATGTTCTCAGGTTAGAGTTGGCTCCAGAAATCCCAGGTGTCGCCTCCCAAACTTCAGGTGTTAGCTCCCGAACTCAAGGTGTTGGCTCCAAAACTGACGCAGAAAGCACTTCTCTGTATCTCAGGTTAGAGTCGGCTCTAGAATTTCAGGGGTCAACTCCAAACCGTGCTAAAATCTTAGAAAAGTTCTGATACGCCCTGGTATCAGCTCCAAACATTGTAGGTGTCGACTCCAAGGTCTGAACTTAAATATTTTCCATTTAAAACTTAATTCAAAACTGATTTGTGTATCATTTGAATAATTAAACATTCTTAGTACCTTAAATACTTCTCAAATTTGTTAGAAACACAATGAATATACTCATATCTTTTGTTAATCATCAAAATCAATAATTAGGTCAACAATCTCCCCCTTTTTGATGATGACAAAAACATTGAGTATATGCATGATTAAACAATGAAAGTTTCAAAGCAAATTTTAAGTTCTTATAGTTAAGCTCCCCCTGAATGAGGTAGCTCCCCCTATGATACTCAAATTAACATCTTCTCTCCCCTTAGTAGTAAAACTTATGCAATTAAGTTCATTCAATGCTTGATATCAATTAATAAAATTCATTCAATAAATATTCAATTCTCAATGCATATACTATCTTCTCTCCCCCTTTTTGTTATCAACACAAAAGTTAAGAAAAGATTCATTTAGCTTAAAGTTTAAACATATGAATCAATAATCTTTGAATATATCTATGTTAACTCAAAATCCAAGCAACTTAATATCAAAGATCAACTATGAAATTCATTGAATACTGAAACTTCATTACATTTTTCAAACAGTAAGATACTTCATTATATCATTTAACAAAATATTTCATTACATCAAACTTCATTACATCAAAGATATAAACTGAACATCAAAGATTAAGTACATCAAAATGTGAAGCAAACTTAAACTTTAATATCCAAATCTGAGACATTTCTTTAGCTCTTCTAAAATCTTCTCCATTCTTCCTTTTGTATTTTCATAAAATCATTTAAGCTCTTTCAACCAAGTTAGCTGCATTTTGTATTTTATCTTGTAGCTCTACATTGGTTCTCGAATATGTGTCAGAATCACCCGCAATGTCCTTGATTTTATCAATAATATTCATTAAGTCACACTTTAGAGCTTCAGAAGAAGATCAAAGAGAAGATTCAATTTTGTTTACTTTGTCTTCTAAAGAGTAAAATGATTCTTTTATACCCATAAGCCTACTATCAAACTCAATTTTCAATTTAGCTTCTTGATCCAAAAATAAAGATTTCAATTGCTCCATCTAAATTTGAAAAAAGTCAACAGAGGCCTGAGTGAATGAAGTAGAAGCCGGTGCAGGTGCTGGAGGTGCAGGACTGCTGGGGCCAAGTGAAGTATCTTGTTGTAGTCTCTGCACTGTCCATCTCAACCCTGTCATCCGTGCTTCCTTTCCTCTCCCAGTTTTCATTGAGTTTAATGAATCCCATCCGGTGCAGTGTAGCTTTATTGTAGTAATCTGTATGCCTTAAACTTTTTATGGGCTCATTCTCTAATACATTAACTCCTTGGCTATGGAAAACAGTGGTCAAAATCATGCCATAAGGAAGGGTAGATCTCTTCTTTCCTCCAGCCTTGGCCATATACCAAATAATCATACCTGGAAGGTTAATGGGCTGGCCGGTCACAACAGAGTCCATAACTAGAACATCTCTCTCAGAAACATACTCAAAACGACCGGTCTTAGGAAATAAGATCCTACCACAAATATTGTGTAACAATCTAAGTTCCAAGGGCAATTGGTTAGCCCTAACCTCTTCAAATTCAACAACATCCCTGCCAAGCATTCTAAATAAAGCTACTCCTCTGTCACTATGAGCATTAGCAATGGGTCCAGTAACTGGTATATCTAACAGTCTACCCAAAATCTCGAAGGTGAGGTGGATCCTTG
Source organism: Calamus simplicifolius (assembly GCA_900491605.1). Taxonomy (NCBI): domain Eukaryota; kingdom Viridiplantae; phylum Streptophyta; class Magnoliopsida; order Arecales; family Arecaceae; genus Calamus; species Calamus simplicifolius. Next base: position 40,231 of record UESW01000139.1, on the reverse strand, counting down.
TTCCTCTTACAAAGCTAATTAAACCTCAATCTCCTCTAGATAAATTCAAGTAAAAATCTTTAACAAGAGCAGGATAGGTCGGAACATCCAAAGAGCATACCTTCTCCCACCCATATCTTTAATTTGCTTGCCTAAGGAGAAGCCCTCATCTTCAAGAAATCCAAAATTAACTTTTCTATCCATTGTAATCACTCTTCCCGCTAATAAATCAACTTGAGGTGAATAGGGACCTAGAATGACACTGGGTGTGGAGGATGAAGATGAAGAATCTGAGCTGGGCGATGGTTGAGGACTCCTCCTTTTTGTTGCCATGGGAGCTCCAAAGATTGATCCCCTCTGCTTTGGTGCCATTGGTTGCTAGGGAATGAAGGATTAGATGGATTCTAAGTTTAGGAAGGCTTGGAGAGGGTTTGGAGAGAGTTTGGAGATGATTAGGGATGAAAGGGTGTCGACTCTGCCCTGAAATAGTCAAATGGGACCACAAGGTGTCGACTCCCGCAAAGTCGGGTGTCGACTCCAAGTCGCTAACTTAGTTAGTGCCCGAACTAGAGTCGGCTCCACTAAGGCGGGTGTCGGCTCCAAGGTCTCAGACGAGAGCGACATAGAAGAGGTGTCGACTCCACTGACTAGGGTGTTGACTCCAAGACAGTTTAGAAAAAAAATAAGAGTTTCATGGATCCAAAACTTGTCAAAAGAATAATCAATAAATTGAATAAAATTCTTTGGAATGTGGTGAATCAAATGGTTCAACTATCTAGATGAATTTCCTTAAAATCATGAAAGAATTTTCAAGAAATTGATTGAATTCTAAATAGTCATTCTTAAGGGTTTCAAAATCATTCCAATGGGTCACAAATCCCTAACTCTCCTCTAAGATAACAAAATCTTTCTTCACTAAAGGTTTTGTAAATATGTCAGCTAATTGTTCTTCAGTGTTAACAATCAAGACAAATTTCATTATTGCTACATGTTCTCTTATAAAATGATATCTAATTTCTATGTGTTTAGTTCTTGAATGTTGAATTGGATTTTTAGTTAATTGATTGCACTAGTGTTATCACATCTTATAGGTGTTTTATCAAGTGTGATACCATAGTCTTCAAGTTGTCGCTTAATCCATAGGATTTGCGCACAGCAACTTCCAGCTGCTACATATTCAGCTTCAGTAGTTGATAATGCAACTGAATTTTGCTTTTTGCTAAACCATGTGATTAAGTTACTTCCTAAGAATGGCATGCACCACTTGTGCTTTTTCTATCTAATTTACATCCAGCATAATCAGAATCAGAATATGCAATTAGATTTAATGTTGAGTCTCTAGAATACCATAAACCTACATTTTTGTTCCACTTACATATCTTAGTATTCTTTTAACAGCAATTAAATGTGATTCTTTAGGTTCAGATTGAAATCTAGCACATAAACATACAGCAAACATAATATCTGGTCTACTTGCTGTTAAATAAAGTAGGGATCCGATTATACCTCGATAATACTTTTGATCAACCTTTCTTACCTTCTTCATCTTTGTCCAGCTTGCATGAAGGACTCATTGGAGTTCCGAGGGGTTTCATTGATTCCATACCAAACTTTTGAGATTTCTCTTGTGTATTTTGTTTGGTTGATGAAAGATTCCCTCTTTGCTTTGTTTGATTTGGAGTCCAAGGAAGAAGTTGAGTTCTCCCATCATGCTCATCTCGAATTCTCCCTGCATCAACTTGCAAATTCTTGACAAAGAGAATTCGTTAGTAGCACCAAAAATAATGTCATCTACGTATATTTGTACTACAATAAATCTTTACTTTTCTTTTCAAAAATAAGTTTTATCAACATTTCCTCTTGTAAAATCATTTTCAATTAAAATTTACTTAACCTATCATACCAAGCTCTAGGTGCTTGTTTCAAACCATAAAGCTTTGTGCAATTTAAAAACGTGATTTGAAAATTCGTGATCTTCAAAACCTGGTGGTTGTTCTACATAAACTTTTCATTTATAAATCCATTTAAAAATGCGCTTTTTACATCCATTTGAAATAAGTTAAAATTCATATGACATGCAAATGCAAGTAATAGCCTAATGGCTTCTAATCTAGCTACAGGTGCAAAGGTTTCATCAAAATCAATACCTTCTCTTGATTATATCCTTTTGCAACTAATCTAGCTTTGTTTCTAATTACTATGCCATTTTCATCTAGTTTATTTCTAAAACCCATTTTGATCCTATACTGAATGATTTTTAGGTCTTTCAACTAAGTCCATACATTATTTCTAGTAAATTGATTTAATTCTTCTTGCATTGCTAACATCCAATTATTATCTTTTTTCAGCTTCTTCAATAGTTTTAGGTTCAATTTGTGATACAAATGCAAGATGATTACTAATATTTCTCATAGATGATCTAGTTCTTATTCCTTGAGATGGATCACCTATAATCAATTCCTTGGGATGACTATAAGCATATCTCCAATCTCTTGGAAGATCTACATCATTATGATATATTACATCATCTCCTTATGTGAATCATCATCTTTAGCTTCTTGCTCATGATCAGAAGATACTTCAATATTAAGTTTTTCAAGATCTTTTTCAATTATGTTTGTATCTTCCTCATCATCAATCTTTTCAGAACTAGATGCTAAAGATTCATCAAAAACTACATGAATGGATTCTTCAACTACTAAGGTTTTCTTGTTAAATACTCTATATGCTTTACTAGTTGTTGAATATCCTAAAAAATTCCTTCATCAGATTTAGCATCAAATTTTCCTAATTGTTTTTACCATTATTATGAATGAAACATTTACATCCAAATGCATGAAAGTATTTATATTTGGTTTTCTTTCATTCCATAATTCATAAGGTGTTTTCTTTAAAATTGGTCTTATTAAGCTCTATTTAAGATGTAACATGCTGTGTTAATAGCTTCCGCCCAAAAGTACTTTGGGAGTTACTTTCACATAGCATGGTACGGGCCATGTCTTCTAGAGTTTTTCCTTTCAACTACACCATTTTGTGGGAGTCCTAGGTGAAAAATTATGATTAATTCCATTTTCATTGCAAAAACTTTCAAATAGTGATTTTCAAATTCAGTTCCATGATCACTTCTTAGAGATACTATGGTAGTGTTTTTCTCATTTGTGACTTTCTTGAAGAATTTCAGGAATATCGAGAAAGTCTCATCTTTGTGAGCTAAAAACATTACCCAAGTATATCTAGAATAATCATCTACAATCACTAGACCATATTTCTTTCCTCCTAGACTTGTGGTTCTAGTTGGTCCAAAAAGGTCCATGTGAAGTAGCTCTAGTGGCCTAGAAGTTGAAAACAATTTTTAGATTTGAAAGAACTTCTAGTTTGTTTTCCAAATTGACATGCATCACATATTTTGTTATTTTCAAAATCTAGTTTAGGTAATCCTTTAACTAAATCCATTTTAATTAGTTTTGAAATAAGGTGTGTGCTTGCATGACCTAATCTACGATGCCACAACCAACCAATTCATTTATGTTAGCATTGTCAGCAATTAAGCAATGATTACTAGATAATTTGTCTAAATCAACCAAGTAACATTGCCATGTCTATAACCAGTAAATACAATGCTATCATCAATGGAATTAGTTACAGTGCAATAGAAGATTTAAATGAAACATTAAAGTTTTTATCACATAATTGACTTATACTAATTAGATTATGCTTCAAACCATCAACATAAAGTACATTATCAATAAATGTAGATGGAGTTATTTGAACTTTACCAAGGCCCATAATTTGACCTTTACCGTTATCGCCAAACGTAACAACTCCACCTTCTTTTCTTCTAGGGTGATGAATTCATCTTTGTCACCCGTCATATGTCTTGAGCAGCCACTATCAAGATACCACTTTTCTTTGATCTTTTGGCTACAAGACATTCCTGCAAATAATCAAACTTTATGTTTAGGTACCCAAGCTTTCTTGGGTCCTTCATGGTTAGTAGCAACAAAAATTGTTCCTTTCGGAACCCATATTTTTTTTTAACATTTAATTGTTAGTTTTCATTAAGATTTATGACCTTTTTCATTGCATTTGAAACAAAAATATTTTGGTTGCTTTTAAAAATATTCTTTAAAATTTTTGTTTCTTGTTATATCCTAACCAGCTTTGTCAAAAAAGCTTTTTGACTATTAAAATATTTAATTTTTTGAACTAATGTAAATTTATCAACTATTTTTATATTTTTAACTTCTTTCTTTAAAAATTTTTCATTTTGATTCTTTTTCTTTTAGAAAATTTCCTTTTCAGTTTTAAATCTTAATTTCAAGAGTTAATTCATTTTTCTCTTTAAGAAATTTAAATTTTCATTTTTCAAAATTTGTTTTCTTTTTCAAAATTTTGAAATCATAATAAGTTCATTGAAAGCCTCAAACATTTCATCAAATGTAAATTCATCATGAGTTTCGGAACTTACCTTCGTTGTCGTTTGCCATAAAGCAAATATTTGCAACTTCTTTTTGTTCTTCTTCGGAAGAAGACTATCACTCCAGTTGCCATAGCCTTCTTCTTCTTCTTGCCTTCTTTAAAGGACATCATATCTAAATGCCCTGGTTTTTACACTCATAACAGTCAAGGGTCTTTTCTTTTCTTTGTCCTTTTTTCTTTTCTCCTTTCACAAATTTTTTGTGGAAGGGCTCTTTCTTTCATAAATTTCTTGAATTTTCTTGCAAGGAGAGCTGTTTCATCATCATCTTCATCATCATCACTGCTGCTTTCTTCTTTTGCAGCTTTGAGGGCTTCTTCTTTTTGACTCTCCTCATGCTGTTTCATTGTCAGCTCATGGGTCATAAGATCCTAGAAGCTCCTCTAAAGGTAGGCATTTAGGTCTTTGGCTTCTTGGATTGCAGTCACCTTGCTTCCCATGATCTTGGAAGTGACCTAAGAATTTTGCGAACAATCAGAGTTAGTATATTCTTACCAAGACTTTTCAAACCATTCACAATATCAGTGAATCTAGTGAACATGCATGTGATGGTTTCAGTTTGTTCCATGTAAACAATTCATATTTATGAACAAAATATTATTTTGATTCTTTTACTTGGTTTGTTCCCTCATGGTAATTTCAACCTATCCCAAATTTCTTTTGCGGAATTACATGTGAGATTCGGTTGAATTCATTAGCATCTAAGGAACAATATAAAACATTCATGGCTTTAGCATTAAGTTGTGCCATTTCCTATCATTATCATTCCAATCCTTTCGGGCTTAGGAACAATAGATGTGTGGGTGTACTAGGTCCATTTATTATACTCCCCATATTCATAGTCAAAGCTTGAATGAATATCCTCATTCTAGCTTTCCAATATGAATAGTTTGTTCCATTAAATAAAGGAGGTCTATTCGTAGAATGACCTTCAGCAAAACATGAACCAACTTGTGTTGCCATTTGGATCTTTACTCTTGATCGTGAGATCAAATTCTAAATGAGCACTTGCTCTGATACCAATTGTTGGCCCAGATGGCAACCCAAGAGGGGGGGTGAATTGGGTTCTTTCTCCGGGATTTCTCCATGTCCGCATCATCTCTGCATCTGGGTGTCTGATATGGAAGCATGAGCATCTTCTCCGCATCTGGGCCTCTACAAATAGCAGCAAAGAGGAGCGATTGAGGGAGCAGGCGGCTGTTCCCAGTGTCCGGGAGCAATTGGGAGTTCTGCAGACAGCCATCCATGGGATCGTGAGGATCTATTCATGAGGCTCTGTTTGTGGCTTGGAGGATCCGTTCGAGGCTTGGAGGAGAGTTCAGAGGCTCTATTCCTAGGAGCAGACGTTCATGGAGGCTCTGTTTGAAGGAGGAGACGTTCGAGGAGTTCTGCAGGCGACCGTCCATGGATCCGGAGGTTCTGCGTCCGTGGGTTTTGTAGAAGCTCTGTTCCCAGGAGAGCAGAAGACATTCGTGGATGCTCTGTTCATGGCTTGGAGGCATCTACAGAGTCTTCGGCCCGGTTTAGCTTGTCTTCAGCCTGGTTCAACTTGTCTTCAGCCTGGTTTGGCCCGGTTTGATTTAGGAAGAATTTGTTACTTTCTTGTTGCTGTCAGAAATTAAAACTCTTTAATTTTAATATACACTTTTGGATGCTATGAAATAAAAATTTTTATTCATGTTTAATTTTTATTGAATTTATTTAAGTGAAATAATTCTTGATTGATCTATTCTTAAAAGGGACAGGCCGTGATCTCGGGTATTGGCTGTGCTCTTATAAGATAGATCATATCTTAATTATTTTTTACTATTAATTATCTATTTATTTAAATTTATAAATTTATTTCAAGATAACCGCTAAAGTTCCTATGGATTTGATCCCTTACTCTCGCTATTCTATTAGTGAAATTAAGGTGTTTTAATCGTTGTGCTATGACATGCATTAGTACTAGTTGACGATTTTATCACCAAGAGTCCACCATATTTTGGAGATAAAATTAGCCTAGGCTGAGGACTCTTTGGGACGATGGATATGGGAGGTCCTAGCCTTTATCTCTTCATCCAACGGTTAAGGTGGAGTCTTAATTGGAAAAGGGCCCTAAGTGAAGAAAGAGTCCTAGGCGGCATGAAGAGAGGAACTTCACACAGTTTTTACACGGTGTGGACTCTTGGGCGGTGGAAAGAAGGCCGATTGGGGAGCTATTTAAGGGGAGGTTAACCCAAGGCCTAAGGATATCGAATTGCATGTGAGAAAAAGGGTCGGTTGGGGAGTTCTTTGTGAAAGGGCGGACCCAAGGCCAAGGCTTCGAGTTGCAAACGATCAAGCCATCCGAGAGGAGCTCGGGTGTAACCATCCAGCGACCAGCAGAGGTTGGTGAGCAACCTGATCAGTGGAGATCGAGGTGCGCAAGGGTCTAAATCAGGCGGACTTAATCGTTGGTGGGACGTGGCCGAGACGCACAGGCGGTGCGCGCATGAGTGTGGGGCATCCAGATCAGTTTTTGTCAAGTGAGGTTGGGGCAGGCACTTTATGTGATCTTTGTTAGGGATAGAGAGGAGTATCATTGTAGCCTTTGGGCAACCTCTTTATTTCCAAATTACTTAGCGAAGAGTTGTTTGGTTGGAAAGGTTGTGCTTCCCGTATATTATCGTGTTTGCCGGGGACTTGTCTTTGGGGGTTTTATTTTATTATTATGGGGTCTAAGGCTGGTTAGGAGAGGGATCTTCTAACGCCATCACCGGTAGATGCAAGAACCTAGTGGCCATAGGGAGCGCTTGCACGTGCTAATTGAAAGCCCAGTGATAAATTGGTATTAGAGCCCGATTAAAGCAAGTTCCAAGCACATATGGCGAGAGCGGTTGGAGACCGTGTGACTCGTTTGGAGGAGATTGTGGGAGATCCAAGAGAAGGATCAACCATGGATTTGGTAGCTATATGCGCGGAGTTGAGCATGCAGTTGACCGAGTTGTAGACTTCACATAATTAGCTGTTGGAGGCACATGAGGGGCTGATTTGTGATCTTGAGCATCGAAATCTGCAACAACAGCAATCAGATCTGGCCATGGAGGAGAGATTGGAGCTTCGGATCCATGCTTTGGAGGAGGAGTTGATCCGACAAAAGAAGAGGTGCAGAGTCCAGTCAACATGGTTGGTGCTCCGACAAAGGAAGCGAAGGTCGGGGAACCTAAGGCCTTCGGGGAGTCAGGAGTGCGACGGAGGTCGAGAACTTCATATGGGATATGGAGGTTTACTTTCGTACGATAAAGATACTAGCACCCGATCAGGTGGATCAGGCCTCGACATATTTGGAGGGTAACGCCAAGCTCTGGTGGAGGACCAGGACGGCCGAGGATAACCGTGCAGGGCATCCCAGAATTAAGACATGAGAGATCTTCAAGAGGGAACTGAAGGGTCAGTTCCAGCCGAGCAATGTAGGATGGCTTGCTCGAGAGAATTTGATGAAGCTATGGCAGACAGGGAGCATCCGGGAGTATGTGGCGCAGTTCAACAATCTACTTTTGGAGGTATCCAATATGTTCGAGGAAGTTATGCTTTTCAACTTTCTCGCTGGCCTATAGGGGTGGGCGCAGGCCAAACTTCACAGAAAGGAGGTGAGGGATATTCCCTCAGCCTTCGTAGCAGCAGAGGCTGGTGGACTTTCACAGCAGTACAACTTCGAATAGTGGTGGCCAGGGCAAGGGCAAGCGCAAGAGTGCATCACCACCGTGGGGTTGAGCAGGAAAGAAGGAGAGTGTGCCACCACATGCAGTAGCAAAACCAAAAGGATAGGCAACTTTTGTTGGATGCTTTATATGCGGAGGACCGCATCTAGCATGGGAGTATCCAAGGAAGGTGGCGGTAGCGGCCGTCACTACCCAGGGAGACAGGGCATCCGAGAGTTCAGGGGAGGAGCTAGTAGCGAGGATGGCCCCGCTACAGTCCATCAACACTTTGGCCGAGATGGAGCAACACCAGAGTTTGATGTACGTGAGGAATCGGGTCAACGGGAGGATGGTTCAGGCCTTGGTTGATTCCGGTGCGACACACAATTTTGTGAGCCAGTGTGGCGTGCAGATTGGGGTTAGGCACGTTATCCCAGCCTTGTAGGGTGAACCTATCAACTCGAGGATATGGAGTCTTTGGGCCAAGCGGAGGCCATATTGGAGGTGGGCTCTTGGACTGGGCGCTGCAGCATAACGATCTTGCCGATCGATAACTATGACCTGATACTCGGGATGGATTTCTTCATCAAGAGCAAGGCCGTGGTCATGCCACATCGGAGGGGCATCTTGCTCCGGAGATGTAGGCATCCATACTTTGTTCTAGTGGAGGGATGGCGTAGGACGGTGAAGAGACGAGGTAAGGGCGTGCTCCACCACAAGACTTGAGGTTGCACAACAACCTCGCGTCTAGGAAATGCGTGGGAGAGCCTAGGCATAGAGGCCTGCGGCAGGAGGTGGCAGGTGGGATGGCTCGATGAGTGGACTATCTGACCCAGGAGGCATCACGGGGTGCACGTGGTTGGTGGCCACATTGGGACTCAGAAGAATTTTGGCTAGGAGGGCCAAGATGTGCAGTGACGAGGTGTGCCAGGAGGGTGCACGATGCAGCAACATGGAGCTTCGGTATGACTCGATGAGGGCATCGAGATTCAGGCAAGGGGAGGATTTCAAGGCCCGGCCTAGGCGGAGGACGCGTGCACATGGCCTAGCCAAGCGCGCAAGCGTGCGGCCCAGCTGGGTGCAAGGCCTAGGCGGCCGCACGGCTCAGTTGGGCGCGCGATCCGGACCGCCCAGGCTGATAGCTAGCCTGGCTAGCGCGGCTAGCATGGCATGACTGTTGGGTAGGACCGCCCAGCACGCCCAAAAGAGAGGCTATTGTATTTTCTTAGAGTGGATTTGAGGTGGTAGCTTGCATGAGATCTTGGCCATCCAACGGCTAAGATGGAGTCCTATTTGTAGGGAGATTCTTATGGGTGCTAGTTGGTGATTTCATCACCAAGAGTCCACCGTATTTTGGAGATAGAGTTAGCCTAGGCTGAGGACTCTTTGGGGTGATTGATATGGAAGGATCCTAGAATTTATCTCTTCATCCAACGGTTAAGCTGGAGTCTTAATTGGAGAAGAGTCCTAAGTGAAAAAAGAGTCCTAGGCGGCATAAAGAGAGGAACTTCACACGGTTTCTACACTGTGTGGAACTCTTGGGCAATGGAAAGGAGGCGGTTGGGAAGCTATTTAAGGGGATGCTGACCCAAGGCCTAAGGGTATCGAATTGCATGTGAGCAAAAGGGTCGGTTGGGGAGTTCTTTGTGAAAGGGCGGACCCAAGGCCAAGGCTTCGAGTTGCAAATGATCAAGCCATCCGAGAGGAGCTCGGGTGTGACCATCCATGACCAGCGGAGGTTGGTGAGCAACCTCAGTGGAGATCGAGGTACAAGGATCTAAGTTAGGCGGACTTAGTCGTCAGTTCTTGTGGGCGGGCACTTTGTGTAATCTTTGTTAGGGACATAGAGGAATGTCTTTGTAGCCTTTGGGCAACCTCATTATTTCCAAATTACTTAGCGAAGAGTTCTTTGGTTGGGAAGGCTGTGCTTCCCGTATTATCGTATTTGTCGGGAACTTATCTTTGAGGGTTTTATTTTATTATTGTGGGGTCTAGGCTGGTTAGGAGAGGGATCTTCTAACGCCATCACTGTTACACGCAAATAATGACATAATTGAAGATCAAATTTAATGCGGCAAAAAAATTCAACATAAATTTTTACCTTTTCAAATTGAAATATGCAACTAGAATTTACCATACTAGATCATTGGGTTCCAAGCTAGAGTCGTTCACATGTCCGGCCTTTATGGATATCCACGAAGAGTTAAAAACTACTTAAAATGGTTGGATCACTGGGTGCTAGCACCTTGCATATCTTTTTGGTGAAAATGGTGCAACACACTCTTTGCCCAATTGGCCTGCCAGAAGGTTGGAACAGCTTATCCAATTTACCTTCTTGTGCCTGATCCCCTTAATAGAAACTTTTATCTTATTTCTACCCTTCCCATCAACTAGATCTGATCGAGGGTGGAAGAATAGAAATAATGGGGACTTTCCCAAGCCTAATTTGGAAGTGGATTGGATGGATGAATGGGCTATGAGGTGTTGAACAAAGCAATCTTTTCTCTCAAAATCCCACCTAAAAACTTCCACGTTACCCTCCTTTCCTAGCTGGCTCGTAACCTACCACAACTTACTTATAATCTGGCTTTTCCTTTTTTTTTTTTTTTTTCTTTCTTACTTTCATAACCAGCCAATACTCCTCCCTATCTATAGATAAAGGGAGGAGCAACCAAGCCGTCATTGCAAATGAAGGGGTGAGACCAACCGAGGGCCGCGCATCCCTTCAAATGCTACGTTCTTTTTAAGTACATGGAACTAGCTAGTGAATATTAAAACAGGGCACAAATTCCATTAAACAACAATTAATATACCTAATTAACCCATTAAATAAATACCTGGGAGGAGGGAGGAGTTGTAATGAGATTTGCCGTTTCACTTGTGCGCACCAAGCATGCGCTCCCATCCATCAATCGATGAAGGTGGGTTCAAGGTTCAAACCACCATAAGCACAAGTAAAATAAATAATGCTCTATCAGTTAAAAAAGGCTAAGAAAAATAATTTTACCCATAAAAAATTACCAAAAAATCCACCCAAGAGAGAATAGAGTCCCAATCCACTAGGACTCTTTATTCAAGGTCAAATTTGAATCCAATTCGAATTGAATTTGAGTTCAAGTTAAATCTCATCACATAAGACTCATACTCAAGGTCCAATTGAATCTTAAGCAACTCAAATCAACCCTAAATATATCTAATCAAATCTGATTTGACATGCAAAGGAGATAGAAAATAATTCAATCTCATCGAATTGGATCAGCAGTGATGCTGTCAGGCCTAGTTGCTAACAATTAACAACCTATCTTCAAGAAACTTAATCCAAAACACTAATCAAATTAATTAATGTAAGGATCAAAGTGAGAAGTTTAGCCCCACATTGCATGTGACCCTATAGGTTCCAATCTATTTCATAGAGAGAATAATCCCTAAACAGTATTAGGGTTTCACCAAAATTTCTTTTAGTAGGTCAAAACCATTTCGACTCAACTCAAACCTGGAATCGACGATTCTAATCGATTCTAATGAGCTTCTCACAATCCACTAGTGAAACCTAGTAGTTTGTAGTGGCAAGCCAATAAGATAGAAAAGGAATCCAGATGTAGTTACTGTGCAGTATAGTCCTTCTATTAAAAGTTTTAATAGAAAGCTAGGTTAAGGATAACTCGTCAAACCCTAAGCAACGATTATATACAATATTATTTGACTCAAGTTTAATTTGTGATTCTAATGAAAACTCCTTTCCATTATCACCTACCATGGCCATGAACTCATAACTGAATCTTTTAAAGGGCATAGGACTACTCCTTATCTACTAGGACCGATAGATTCCTCATGAATACTCCTTACTCCTACATTAGGACCATTGTAGCCATCATACATAATAAAGTCCTTGATGCTTAAGAGGATCAAGGAAATATGCAGTCAAACTACAATAACCCTAGTCTGAGTAACCAAAGTAACATAGGTCAAGGATTACTTACACTACTATATTACTAAAAAATCATTGATAAATGAGTAGTCACCTTACTGACTTCTCATATGGTCAGGCTCGGTACCGATGTTAAACATCTATCAGCATTTTCATCTTGGTATCTCATACCTTATACAAGAGACTCATATCAAGGCAATCCATTCTCTAATATGATCGGATCGATCATCGTTCTCATATTTGATCAATTGAGTGGGAGCATTTTAGAGTTAATCTATTATGATATGTGTTTCAAATTTTTAACTATTGAAAATACATGTTATTGTCCACCATCAACCCCAAGAACGATACAGGACACATCAACATGTATGAAAAATGCCCAATATTATTAATATAAATATAATCATGTACAGTGAAAGTTCTACAATAAAATATAAAGTGTATGTGTAACATCCAGAAATTTTGTGATTCTTGAAATCCTTGGAAAATTCTTATAATAATGAATGATGTGTTTTGTTGTAATGAAAGTTTTTATGGTTTCAATGAGTTGTTGGTCATTTTGACCACTTGATTAATGCTATGAGGAAAAATTTTGTGGTGTATATGAGTTGGAATGAAATCTTGTATAAACTTCTTGAGTGTTTGAGCTTTTGGGAATGATTCCCATGTGTAATTCCTTGTTTTTCTTAGTTATTTTCAATTTTATTTGAAGCAAGTAAGTAACATAATTAAAAGTTGGAGTATTTACGAATTATTCATGATTGTTAAAATGCTTTCAAATTTTGATAAGTAACTGACTATAAATTAGGATTTTATAAGATTGCTTGATTGCTAAATTTATTTTATAATTAATGAATAATTATTTGAATTAAAATAATTGCTAAACTTTCATATAATTAGTTATTTTGAAATAATGAATTTTTTGTTATTATTTTTGAAATGTTATTAAAGGTTTGAATTCAAATTAAGTAACTAGGCTAATTATAAATTAAAAGATTTGTGTAAATTATTTAATTAAAATATATATTCAATAATATATAAATTATTGGTTAAATATTACTATTTTATTTTCTTATATAAAATTATTTTTTAATGCCTAATGTTATCAGTTATTTCTACATTATTATTTATAGCAAATACTAGAGAATTACTTTTATTACAAGAAATTTATTGAAAAGAAAAAAAAATTAGCTTTGAAAAAATTCATGTTTTTTAAAGAAATTTATATGATTGTCTAAATAAGTAAATATTAATGAATATAAAATTATTAATCATAAAATATGATTGAAAATATGTAATTTTCAGTCCATTATGTAATGACATATCCGATCTAATACAATACTAAGATCCACCTCCATAGGAAAATATATGTGATGACTTGTATCTGATCCACATCCATAGGGTTGAATGCAATGATTAGTTCTAGCTCTATCGTAGGGATATATGTGATCAATCCTCATCCATAGGGTTAAATAAGACTTTATGAATGAAAATTATTGATTATTGATGACTTGAAGATTTTGAATATGATGACATGAAAGTTATTCCATGAAAGTTTTGAGTACCGGTTAAAGATACTCAAATTTATAAGTATTAGTATATCAATGATATGTGAAGTTGTTAATTATAAATTTTGAATTTTGAATTAATGATATGTATTGTTTTATAAAAAGTTTTATAAATCTTCACTTGCGTGATTCATTAATTTATGCTTAATATTACTTACTAAGTGAAAGCTCATAAAATTTTATTATTACTTTTTTTTGTTTAAAAAAAGGTCGAGATATAAGTAGAAGTTGGGTAGAAGCTGATCCTTTAATTAAATTAATTATATGTAATTGCTCTGCATATGATGCCTTGCATGTTGAAAATTTTTTTATGCTGAAGATTTATTTTTAAGTGTACAGTAGATTGTTAATACTTCAAATCTATCCCGGGTTTGGGACATGACTCCAAGTATAACTTAGGTAAAGTGCAAGGGGGTCTAACTTACAGAAGTTAAATATGAAGAAAAAGAAGGAGAAAAGTAATATTATAATAGCCAAATTGGCTTTTATTTGACACTTAACAATTTCTCAATGTGAAAGAATAGAATGTAAAGTCTAATGGCAAGTTTTGGACATCAAGAAATCCAAATGTTAATGATGTTCCTCGAAATGATTGTTGCTAGAGCGATGTGTTGCATCATCTTTTCCTCAAGGAATTGTAAACATGCATGCATACTCTAATTAGGTCTCTTATTTCGATTAGAGGATTTTAGAAGTTTTAATCGAGGCAAAGGATCCAAGTTATTATGTGGGCCTATTTAGCTTAGAGGTGGAAGGATGACATTATCTAGCTACAAGCAAATACTTTTCCAGATTCTTAGCACTGCTAGTAAAATCCAACCCACTGTTTCAAGGCTGCAGACTGTTACCTGATTTTCTGCTAGGGTAATAGATGGGGTTGCAGTTGTCCTTGAATTTCATTAATAGCTTAATGATTAATTAGCTAACTAGGCGTGGGCAATTAGACTGTAGGTAATAGACTGCTGCCAAGTGAATTAGACTGCAAGAACGTGATATCGATCGGAGGGAGACAACTACATTCCAGATAAATTTAAGGTAACAATTTTCCAAGTAAATTTAAGTACCATGTCTTATTTGTCTTGATATATTTGTTATTAGATATAGAGCTCCACACAATACATAGCATATCTATTATTAGATATAGAGCTCCACACGGTACATCGACTAACCGCTGAAAACGGTGGTGCAACTTTTAGCGGTACAATTTAGGTATTAGGTGCAGCAAAAACAGTATGGTCAGGGCTGCACGTTCCGTAGGCATACTTTTAGATCGACATGACTTGTCGCACTTGTCATATACGCAAGGGTCGCCCCTGGGTTGTTGTAGCACAACTCTTTAATTGCCCCATAAGAACTCTCTGCCAAAATAGATCAGAGAATAAATTACCAATCTCATTCGTATCAACAACAAAATAAAAATTTCATGAAAAATTTCATTTTAAAAAAGATCAAATCTAGTGTAGAATAAAGTATGACTAATTGGATAAGTTTAACCAAGATTTTAAAAAAATAATTAAATGTATGTGTAGTACAATATTTATGCTATGACAAAATATTTTAACTAAATGAAACATAGCCTATACAAATATCAAAGAGAAAAAAGTTCATGGTATTTATGAAAGTGCGATAATGATACTAATTATAGATATCCAAAATAGGCGGCTATCCACTAAAAGATCAAGAATGGGATAATCTTATAAATTAGCTTACTACGTAATTACATTGATTTATTTATTTTAGCCATTATCATCACATTGTTGTTCACATCATACCTAGAAAATCTTAGATAATATATAAGGCAAGCTTTTTAAAAATTTTCTTTGAGTATTTTTTTTTCTTTTTATTATTTTATTTTCTTTTTTATTTTGATTCACTTCCTTTCTTTCGTTTTTTTATTTTCCTTTTTCTTTCTACTAGTTTTTGATGTCTCTTTTTATCACAATCCCCTTTTTCCATAAGAATAAGGTGAAATAGTTAGGATGTATAACCATTTGTTGGGACTTAAAACTTTGATAAATAATATAAAAATTAGCTTCTTATATCATATCAAATTATATAGCTAGCAAGATGTTGAAAGCATTACTTGATTGCTAGTGTAGTTATGATTAGTTATTGACAAGCAATGATCCTATTTCAATTCCGAAGTAGTAGAATGAAAACGAAAGATAATTTTATACAAAGAAAAAGAAAGGATTATATAAAACCTTCAGAAGATTTTCCAAGCACTGTGCCAGAAACTGTGACTAATAATAGCAGCAGCACTATAAGAGAAAATTCTTGTTTTTTCTTTGAATCCATGGTCTCCAACGCTATTAGCCTGAGGATTAGTATTCAATTAAGCCACCTATAGTAGTCCTATGATAGATTATTGGCTATTTATAGATTGAGTCCATCAAAGTTTTTTTCTTTTAACCTTAATATATATGTAGAATTTATCCTCTATTTGTAAAATTTGCTATTTTTGGAGATAAAGATGATCTCACGTATTAAAAATTGGCTATTTTAAGATAAAGATGACCCTTTCTAGGCCATTTTGCAGTAAGAAAAATAGAATTAAGAAACAAAAAATGATCTCTTTCCAAAATAGCTACGAAGCCGGTGACAAAAAATGGAATACACATCATGGCATGATGCAGATCCATGGAAATGAGGCAGGCACTATTAAAGGCATACATAAAGAAAAAAAAGAGGAAAGAAAGAAAAAAATATCATGCAAAAAATTGTATGACTATTTCTCTATTTAAACAAATGTTTTGGAATAAAAAGAAAATTTGAAACTACATTTTTTCATTAATTGAAAATAGAGAAATAGTCATCCAATTTTTAATTAATTGATTCCTTTTTTTGATTAATTGAAATTTTTTAATTATTAATTGATTCCTTTTTTTGATTAATTATCATGCACAAAATAATTAATTGAAAATTTTTAATTATTAATTGATTCTTTTTTTGATTAAATTGAAATTATAATAAATTTAAAATTAAGATTTAGTAACAGTTAGGTGTTATGAAGTAGTATCCTAATGATATTATGTTAATATTAATGGTACTATATTTGTAATTAGATAAAATGTAAATTTTGAAATTTGCAATCGTACGTCACACTAATTTACCCTCTTTTAATTTGGGATTAAATAGTGATGGAGGATGAAGATATGACATGACAAACATGAGATGTGATGTTATGCAGATGTGACGGTGCCAACATAAGCATCAACGTGTACATATCATGCTAAGTATTATCAACCTTCTATAAAAGGATAGTAAAGATGTCATATAAGGTGAAATATTACAACTATACGATGGCTGAAGGGTTGAATGCAAGCCATCATTTAAGGGCATACCTACTTCCAAGATTCGAAGATGACTACAAACGTGAGGTATTTAGATCTATAAGAGTATTATGATGGCCTTTGATATGAATGGGCACATTGCTTGGAAGAGGCTGAAAGCCTTATTAAAGAGCTGCATGCGCTTGAAGCCCCTAGCATGCATCGTCAGTCAACTACAATGGATAGGTGCAACATCATCGGTCAAGGACAATGAACAAGCCCAAGTGAGGTTGGGTCGAACGACTGTATAGCAAGCATCCATTTAGATAATATTCTATAAGAGTGGTCCTAATCACCGAATATCTTCGTAATTGCCTTCTGCTAAGTATCTCAAACCTTTTTGTATAACACCTGATAGGTATAGCGACCCATATCTCCTCCACAATAATAGCAATCAGAATAGATAGATTAGCACGCACCAACTGATGGTAGTCTTGGGACACCCGGAAATAAACACAAGTATTGGTTTCCTTATAGCATATGATCTTCTACAATATAAGACTCTTTTTCTTGTATGCATGCAATCTCCAAGGATATCTGTCTACATGATGCATGCTTATATCTCTGATGCAGGACCGATTCACATGCACGTAATTTTTTTTTTAATGTTTAATGATTGCAATTTATTATTCTTCCAAAGTAATAGCTTAAGAGGGATTCAAGAAAATTCACAGTAAATTCGCACGCGAAATAGTTCCTAAAAAATAAAGAAGAAGGACCGTCGAGGCTAAGAAGCCCCGGTAGAGCTTGCTCTCTTACAATAAAGTTACTAGTAGATTAGAGGGGTGTACCTAGCAAGAGAGGGAAGATCAAAGTGTTGAAGGGGTTGCTCTGCCTGGCGGATGCGCCCTAGATGACCAAGCCTTGAGCCCATGGATCTGCGGCCAAGTATCCGCTGATCTGGATAACGATCACCTTGAATCCTGGATTCGTGGCTACTGAGGGATCTACAAGATCACCATACAAGGGTTAAATAATAATAGAGATAATTTAGAATAGAGGCAAAGAGACAAGGAAGGAGTAGAGAAGAGGGGAGGCCGGCCAAGGGCTCTTGGGCATCCACTATTGACAAAGGTGGCGGCCAGGGTTTCTCCTAGAGACTTGGGATGTTGGCACGCGTAGGAGGAGGGAAACAAGAGCACGAGAGAACTAATTAACAAAAATCATAATAACTCAAAACATGGATTGATTGATTAATAATAAAAGATACATCATTCATACAAGAGGGTCTCTTTTATAGAGCAAGAGACTTGGGGCCCAAAAAAATATAGATATGGAAAGAGAAAAAAGAAAAAAAAGGTGCCCTAATCAAATTTGGCATAAAATCTACAGCGTCCAGATGAGAAAGGTGATCTTCTAGATGCAATCAGCAGCAGCTAGATTCGGCATGAAATCTGTGGCGTCTAGATGAGGCAGGTAATCTTCTAGATATGATTGAGATGCAATCAGCGGCAGCTTAATTTGGCATGAAATCTGCAGCGTCCAGATGTGGAAGGTGATCTTCTAGATGCAATCAGCGACAGCTTAATTTGGCATGAAATCAGCATCGGCCAGATGAGGAAAATGATCATCCAGACCAGAAAGGTTGCTTGCTCTGCTAGGTGGCATGTGGGCAACTTGAAGTAGGTGTGGCACCAACTTGAATTTAGCAGCTGCTCTGTCTAACAGTGATGGCCTTATCTTCTGCTCCAATACTGATGTCTCCTCTTGTAAGCCATAAACTTACTACAGGAGTCACATTAAAATAAACTAAACTGGATAGAACTCAATTTAGAATAAAATGAACTGGATGGGACTCAAATAAACTAAACTTTATTTTCTAACTCAAGACTTGAATCATAACTAATCAGATATCTACATAGGGTTAAGAATCCTCTGCTTGATCCTGGTGCCCGCACCAATTCTTCCGAGGTGGAAAGAACTCGACCCTGTCGAGTATGGGTCATTCTAGCTTTGGTATCTCTCTAGTAGGTCTGGGTCGAGGTGTTGCAAATCCTCTCGAGTAATCCATGAATCGTCAGATTCGGGGCGACCCTGCCATCGGACCAGGTAGCGTTGATAACCGCGGTTCTGAGTCGTAATGGCTTGATCGTCTAGGATACGCTCGATCCGCTCTCCTCGCTCAGGTAAAATTGGTGGTGGACACTCTTGGGTAGATTCGCTCATGAAAGGAGGGTTAGGTCCAAAGTACTCATTAGGAATCACGGCCGGTTCCCTATATTCTACTAGGTTTGTAATATTGAAGGTAGAGCTAATGCCTCAATTTGATGGCATATCTAGCACATAGGCATTGGGTCCTGCCTTCTCTATTATTTTAAAGGGACCAGCTCCGCGAGCATGAAGTTTCTTAATGATACCTGGTGGGAAACGTTCAGGCCTAAGCCTAACCATGACATAATCCCCTACACCAAACTCTTTGGCTCTTCTTTGGGAGTTAGCAAGTCTTTTATAAGTTTCATTACTTAGATTTATTTTCTGGCTAATCTCCTTATGTAAGTCTTTGATATGTTGTGCAAATGCTTGTGCGGACTCTGAGACTCATGTGTGGAATTAGATCAAGTGAACTATTAGGCTTGTACCCATGGACTATCTCAAATGGACTCTTGCCTGTGGACCTGTTCACTGAGCTATTGTAGGCAAACTCTGCACGAGGCAGTAATAAATCTCACGTCCCTAGGTGTTTGCCTACAAGACACCTAAGAAGGTTTTCTAGACTACGGTTCACCACTTCAGTTTGCCCATCCGTTTGGAGGTGAAAGGCTGTGGAAAAATTAAGTTTGGTCCCTAACAGATGCCATAGCGTTTTCCAAAAGTAGCTGGTGAACCTAACATCCCTATCAGAAATAATGGTCTTAGGTAAGCCATGGAGCTTGACCACGCTATCTAAGAAAAGTCGAGCTACCCTAGACGTGTCAAAGGTTTGCGAACAAGGGATGAAATGAGCCATCTTAGAGAACCTATCGACCACTACAAAGATGGAGTCATGCTTCTTCTGGGTTTTAGGTAATCCTAGAATAAAGTTCATACTGAGGTCTTGCCAAGGACGATCAGGCACTGGCAAAGGAGTATATAGACCGCTGTTATGCTTCTTCTATTTTGCAATGGCACAAGTTTGACATCGGGCTATTATCAGGGCAACGTGCCTTTTTAATCCTCGCCAGTAAAATTGGTCCTCTATCGCTAGAATAGTCTTATCTCTTCCAAAATGATCAGCTAATCCCCTAGCATGCGTTTCCCATATTAGGAATTCTCTAAGTGACGTCCTAGGGATACAAAGTCTATTGCCCCTAAAAAGATAACCATCATGGATGGTATAATCTCCACTGGTACTGGATGGCCCTAGCTGAAGGATCTTAAAATTTCACCAAAGTCATGACAGGTCTCATACTCATCATTTATCCTGTCGAATCCTATAACTTCAGTGGTAACAGTACTCAACAACAAAGACTTATGGCTTAAGGCGTCTACTACCTTATTTTCTATACCGGCATGGTGTTTCAGGATAAAAGTGTATGCCTGAAAGTATTCAACCCATTTGTCATGCCTAGAATTTAGCTTCTTTTAGGAGTTCAGAAATCGGAGTGCCTCATGATTAGAAAATAAGACAAACTCCAATGGTAGTAAGTAATGTCTCCAATACTTAAGGGCTTGTACTACCGCATAGAATTCCTTATCATAGGTGGAATATCTAAGTTTAGCTTTATTTAGTTTTTCACTAAAGAAAGCTATGGGGTGATTTTCTTGGCTTAACACTCCACCTATGCCTATTCCCGACGTATCGCACGCAACCTCAAACACCTTAGAAAAGTCTAGAAGTCTAAGTATGGGTGCATGAGTCATCCTATCCTTAAGCTTTAGGAAGGCCTTATTAGCTGACTTAGTCCACTCAAAATTACCCTTCCTAATATAATCAGTGATGGGTGTAATGATGGTGCTAAATCCCGTAATGAATCTCCTGTAAAAGGTTGATAGGCCATGGAAGCTGTGGACATCGTGGACGTTCATGGGTACCGGCCACTCTACGACCGACCTAACCTTTTTAGGATCCGCTGAAACACCTTCTGGGGTTACCACAAAACCTAGAAAGATAACCCTATGCATCATGAAATCACACTTCTTAAGGTTTGCATATAGGCTATTCTCTCTAATGGTCTGACAGATTAATCTGAGATGGTTAAGATGGTCCTCTTTGGTCTTGCTATAAATTAATATATCATCAAAATAGATCACTAAGAATTTTCCCATGTACTCTTTCAGGACCTGGGTTATGATTCTCATGAATGTGCTAGGTGCGTTTGACAGCCCAAAAGGCATCACGATCCACTCAAACAGACCATCTCTAGTCTTAAATGCATCTTCCACTCATCCCCTGGTCTAATTCTAACCTGATGGTAGCCACTCTTAAGGTCTATTTTGGAAAAGATAGTGGCACCTGCCATCATGTCTGGGGATAGGAAACATATACTTGATAGTGAATTTGTTGATGGCCCTACTGTCCATGCACATTTTTCAAGTACCATCCTTCTTAGGGGTAAATAGTGCAGGAACTGCACAAGGACTTAAGCTCTACCTAATGAAACCTTTCCTAAGTAATTCTCCCACTTGTTTTTGTAGTTCTTGATGCTCAGTGGGGTTCATCCTATAATGGGAAAGGTTTGGGAGGGTGGATCCTGGGATCAGGTCAATGGGCATGTTGGATGTTTCTCAGGGGTGGTAACTGATCAGGCAATTCTTCAGGGAAGACATCCTTAAACTCCTCTATGATCTCAATTACTTCTGGGAGTTGTTCCTTTTGGACTGATTCATAGATCTCTTTAGTGGTCAAAATCCAAACAGGATTACCCTCAGTGATGTCCTTTTCTAATTTCTTAGCTTTAATCAGATTAACTTTTTGCTTGCTATCCTTAAGGTTACTAGATCCTTTCTTGATTGGGTCCCTAGGTGGAGTTGGATGTATCACATACTTCCCATTGTGTTTAAAAAAGCAGATGTTGGATCGACCAAACAAGGTGGCATCGTGATCGTAAAGCCAAGGTCGACCTAATATAATACTACTAACACCCATAGGAATTACATCGCACAAGACCTTTTTCTCATAATTTTGCAATATGATTAGTATTTGACATCTGCACTTGATTGGGATAGAGGTGGAATCTACCCACGAGACCTTATAGGGACTAGGATGGGGAACTATGGTCAATCCTAATGACTTAACTGTATTAGTAGAGTCAACATTGACACAATTCCGCTATCCACTATAATCTTGAGCACCTTATCCCCTATCTTAACAAAAGTCTGTAGGATGTTAGTTTTGGATTACGAAATGAAAAATCTCAATCTAATTGGAATAAAATGGCAGCGAAAACAAAATAAATTTATTCCATAACCCACCAAAGATCATATGCATTTCATAAAACCGAAAGAAGGATAGACAAAAAATATTACTTTTTGTTGATTAGTATGTAATCCATCTGTTTTTGTGTTGGGTTTGCTCGGATCTTCAAAGGTGCTGCCTTCAGAAAGATGACCACCCTCTACAAGTATCCACACACGAACGTACACCAAACAGTTTTTTTGAATGCTAGTTCAAAGTTCATGTTTTACAAAAATGAACCAGCCTATTTAACTCTCCGCTTTTCTATTTTCAAGGCAAAAGACACGATCCTTCAAATGCCCCAATAGACATGATCTTTCAAAAGCCCCAATACACTTTAAAACGTATATATCATATATATACAAGTCTGCTAGGGATTTTTTGGTTAACTAGGATTTTAATTAATATTTATTTAAAACTCCTTTTAAATAATGATAATTTAAATCCTAGTCCTTACCAAATAAGAAATTTATATTTTTAACCAAAAACCTTTATGGATTATTTCCTTATCCAATAAGAAAATATAACTAATTAATTACTTATCATAATTTAAATTATGAATTTAAATTTTCTCAAAATTAAACTCGAATCTAAATAACAACTAATTATTATTTATAATTTAAAATAATCTCATCATTTTAAATTACTATAGAGAGTAACAAACCGTAACCATTATTGTCCATTCTTAGTGTGCGACCCTATAGGTTCAATTAACGTTGGTAGTAGGCCTAAATCACATTTTGATCCTACAAGTCATAAGCGGCCTCTAGCAAGACATTATGACTACCCAAGTTAAATAAAAAGCTCATGTTTCGAGACAACCTTAAAGTAGCTAATGACATAATCCTTTTATCACATGATATCTTGATAGAATATAAGGCATGGAAAAAGTTAACCTTATATCGCTCTATCTTTAATTTCTCAAAACCCAATTAGAATAACTAAACAAATGATATTGATCTCCATCAATTCATTTGAGCATGGCCATGCATTTCTCAGTCTCAATCAT
The DNA here is from genome assembly GCA_900491605.1 of Calamus simplicifolius. NCBI lineage: Eukaryota > Viridiplantae > Streptophyta > Magnoliopsida > Arecales > Arecaceae > Calamus > Calamus simplicifolius. The sequence continues at coordinate 16,902 of UESW01000139.1, read as the reverse complement.
CGAGGGGCCCAGAGATATCTCTCTTATAATAAGAGGGATAAATTTCATCTTAATCACCCATATCTCACTATATGATTCTTATTATGTTCAAGCATAATCTTTATAATCATTCGATTAAAGACAACGTTTGATTATGTCAAAACATAATATTCCTCATGTTGAGAACTATAGCAATCTCAGGTCAAAGGATTTAATGACATAACTACTAGAGATTAAATTATAACTTTGATCCATGTATTAATCTCAAGGCGGGTCTTGTCCAATATTTGTTCTCAACAAATACATATAAATTTGATTTGTATCTCATACACATATTCATTCCATGAATATCAATCAAATTTCATACTAATCTTAATTTATTGTTATTCCCACAACAATAACCGATTAGGGACATTTAGAATAATTAATAATATTATTCAATGACATTATTATATAATAAACAAGCAAATTATGATAATAGTAAATACTCATAAATATTCAAAAATACCATGTCCATACAATAGGCCTAGGGCAGTATTACTAACAATCTTCCACTTGCACTAGGCCCACTCATCAATGTATCTAATACCTATGAACCTAGTATGACGATCATGCTTTGCTTGTGGTAGAGGCTTAGTCAATGGATCAGCAACATTGTCATCTGTTGGAACTCTGCATATTTTTATGTCACCTCTCTTAATGATTTCTCGAATGAGATGATAACGCCTAAGAATGTGTTTGGATCGCTGATGTAACCTAGGTTCCTTTGCTTATGCGATAGCACATTATTGTCACAATGAACATCAACAGGATTTGTGATGCTAGGAACCACTCCAAGGTCAGTAATGAACTTCTTGATCCAAACTGCTTCTTTTGCTGCATCAAATGCTGCTATGTATTCAGCTTTAGTTGTAGAATCAGCAATAGTGCTTTGCTTCAAACTTTTTCAGCTAACAGCACCACCATTTAAACAAAACACATATCCTGACTACGATCGGAAATCATCTTTGTCAGATTGAAAGCTTGCATCTGTGTAACCACTTACAACCAGATCATCTTCTAATCCGACATACACCAAGAACATATCTTTAGATCTTCTCAGATACTTAAGAATGTTCTTGACAGCCGTCCAGTGACTCTCACTGGGATCTGACTGGTATATACTCATTATGCTTAAAGCATAAGAGACATCTGGTCTAGTGCACAAAATAGCATACATGATAGATCCTATTGCTGAAGCATAAGGAATCTTACTCATGCGCTCTCACTCATCTTTTGTGTTAGGACACTAAGATTTGCTAAGTGTAATACCATGAGACATAGGCAAGTATCCTCTCTTGGAATCTTGCATACTGAACCTTTTCAGTACTTTGTCTATGTAAGTACTTTGACTTAGACCAATCAGCCTCTTGGATCTATCTCTATAGATATTTATCCCTAGGATATAGGTAGCTTTGCCTAAGTCTTTCATTGAGAAATATTTCCCTAATCAAGACTTGACACTCTGCAAGGTAGGGATATCATTCCCAATGAGTAAAATGTCATCAACATATAAGACCAGAAATACAATGGTGCTCCCACTAACTTTTTTATAAACACAAGGTTCATCTTCATTTTTGATAAATCCAAACTCTTTGATTGATTCATTAAAACAAAGATTCCAACTCCGAGAAGCCTGCTTCAAACCATAAATGGATCTTTGAAGCTTGCATACTTTACTAGAATTCTCAGGTTATACAAAACCCTCAGGTTGTGTTATGTACACATCCTCAAGTAAGTTTTCATTAAGAAACACAGTTTTAACATCCATTTGCCAAATTCATAGTCATAATATGCAGCAATGGCAATGAGAATTCTAATAGACTTAAGCATAGCTACAGGTGAAAAAGTTTCATCATAGTCTATACCATGAGTTTGTTTGAAACCTTTTGCAACTAGCCTTGCTTTGTAAGTATGCACTTTACCATCTATGTCAGTTTTTTTTTTTTGAAAACCCATTTGCACCTAATGGTCTTTGTACCTTCAGGTGGCTCAATCAAGGTCCATACCTGATTATCATACATGGATTGGATTTCAGACTTCATGGCCTCTAACCATTTCTCAGAGTTTGGATCTAACATAGCCTCTTGATAGGTAGTAGGTTCATTTTGATCCACTAACAATACATCATGATTATCAGTCACAAGAAATCCATATCTCTCGGGCTCATGACGTATCCTATCAGATCTACGTAATTCTTGTGCTACAGGTGGTGTGTCAACAATGGTTTGTTGACTTTGAGCATCCACAGGCGGTTCAATGTTATCTTGTGGTTCTCGAATTTCTTTGAGTTGTACCTTGCTCCCACTGGTTCCTTTAGAAATAAATTCTCTTTCTAGAAAGACACCATTCCGAGCAACAAACACTTTGTTCTCAATGGGATTGTAAAAGTAGTATCCTTTAGTCTCTTTAGGATACCCCACGAAAAAATATTTGTCAGACTTGGGTTCCAGCTTATTTGAAACTTGACGTTTTACATAAGCTTCACAACCCCAAATCTTAAGAAAAGACAAACTGGGCTTTTTACCAGTCCACATCTCATATGGCGTATTTTCAACCGCTTTGGTTGGAACTCGATTTAGTGTGAACGCAGCTGTTTCAAGTGCATAACCCCAAAAGGTAAGTGGAAGATCATTTAGACTTATCATAGATCGAACCATATCTAATAAAGTTCGATTCCTTCTTTCAGACACATCATTCCATTGTGGTGTTCCAGAAGGAGTTAGTTGTGGAATGATTCCACAACTTCTAAAATGGTCATAAAATTCTTGGCTCAAATATTCTCCACCTCGATCAGATCGAAGTGCCTTGATTGTCTTGTCAAGTTGGTTTTGTACTTCATTTTGAAAATATTTGAACATTTCAAATGATTCAGATTTGTGCCTCATCAAGTAGACATAACCATATCTACTAAAGTCATTAGTAAATATAATGAAGTACTTGTAACCTCCTCTAGCATATGAACTTAATGGTCCACATACATCTGTATGTATTAGGCCCAATAATTCATTGGCCCTTTCACTGTGTCTAGTAAAGGGATCCTTTGTCATCTTACCCAATAGACAAGATTCACATGTATCATATGATTCAAAATCAAATGAGTTCAAAAGTCCATCTTGATGGAGTTTTGATATGCGTTTCTCATTTATATGGCCAAGGCGACAATGCCAAAGATAGGTTGAATTTAAGTCATTGGACTTAAATTTCTTGGTAGTTATGTTATAGACAGAATAATTGTTGGATTTTTGAAGATTCAAAACATAAAGACCATCTAGTAATTTGGCATTTGCATAGAACATGTCTTTATGATAAATAGAGCAATTATTATTCTTAATAATAAAAGAAAAACCATCATTATCCAAACAAGAAACTGAAATAATATTCCTACACATTGTAGGAACATAAAAGCAATTGTTCAAAACTAACAAAAGCCCACTGGGCAAAGAAAGTTTGTAACTTCCTACAGCTAAAGCAGCAACTTTTGCTCCATTGCCTACTCAAAGATCAACTTCGCTCTTCTTCAGTTGTCTACTCCTTTTAAGCCCCTGCATATTTGTGCAAATGTGAAATCCACATCCAGTATCTAATACCTAGGAACTAGAAGGAGAAAAATTAATCTCTATAATATAAATACATGAAGAACCAGTCTCACCAGTCTTCTTCTTCTTCTTTAGATCCTCCAAATACAGCTTGCAGTTTCTCTTCCAATGACCAGGTTTATTGCAAAAGAAATAGACACCCTCCTTTGGGGCTTTAGCCTTGGGTTTAGGATTGGGCTTGGGTTGAGCATTGGACTTTCCAGCCCTTCCCTTACCCTTTCCTTTTCCTTTCTTCATAAAGCCCTTTCCCTTTTGAACCATCAGAACATGGCTAGGCTTGGATTTAATATTTGTTTAGTAGTTTTAAGCATCGTATGCAGCTCAGAAATTGATTTGTCCATTTCATTTATGTTATAGTTCATGACAAACTGGCCACAACTATCAGGAAGTGAATTTAGGATCAAATATGTTGCCAACTCTTGGCTTAATGGAAATCCAAGCCTATCAAGGTGCTCAATATAGCCTTTCATTTTCAACACATGAGCACTAACTGAAGCACCCTCAGCCATTTTGCAAGAGTGCAATGCCTTGGTAGTATCATACCTTTCTTGCCTTGCTTGTTGCTGGAACATTTCCTTTAGATTGACAATCATATCATAAGTTTCTATGTTTTCCAAATCTTTCTGAAATTCAGAACTCATGGTAGCTAGCATCAAGCATGCAACATCAATAGTCATTATGATGCTTCTCATAAGCATTCTTTTCAGCTCTAGAAGCATTATCGGCTGGTTCTTTAGGGTGAGGTTGATCTAGGACATAAAGCTTCCTTTCTTGTTTGAGAATAATTCTCAAATTTTGAAACCAGTCAAGGAAGTTAGTCCCAGTAAGTTTGTCCTTCTCAGGGATTGATCGCAGTGACATAGTAGAATTGTTATTATTGTTGGCCATCTACAATAAATACAAAGTTTGTTAAGTATTTTGATTATGAAAAACTCCCACTAAATTAACAACCCTCAATAATAATCATATTAATTTAGTGAGCTAAGATCCATATTTATATTCAACTTTAAGTCAGCTTTGGCATGACACTTAAAATTAAGTTATTTAGGTAGGTAACTCTTACCAATTGTAACTCATGCAATTCTTAGAAATTTATGGGATTTTGACATCATATGTCCCGGCATGTTTAAATCTCATCTCATGCCATTAGGCCCAAAACCATTTTGATAACCTAATTAAGTTAAACCATTTTTAAACATATGGGTAGCACCATTACTCATATTGTCTACTAATATAACCTAATGTACTTCTACTTTGGTAGAACCCACATTAAAGTGATAAAAGCCTTGACAAGTGTTTAAATATGGATGGCATGTCAACTTAAAATTTTATGTGAGGGATCTAGATAGATTTTAATTTTTTAATTAATAGATCTCATCATACATTAGTATCACATACTCATTGATATCATACATGGCATCACATACTTATGAAACATCATACATAGCATATCATACATGTATATAATAAACGTGTCATAGTATAGCCTTATCTAGATTGATCTTCATAAGCCAATATGAAGATCAATGGTCAATCCTAGGTAATAATGAGCAACACCATAATGTCTACTTGACCATCATCTTGTGCATAGACACCTAGCTCCTCCATCACCATGGTTGGATTGCATGACTTCAAATGGCTTGCTTTATTTTCTTGTTTTATTACAATAAATAAATAAATACTACTAAAATTAAAAGAAAAATTACAATGAAACAAAATGGCACGCAGGCCATATTTAATAATTACAACTCTTGTAAAAGAATAATAAAAACCTGCCAATCACATTGGTCACAAGGCCATACTATGCACCATATAAAGCAACACACCATGCAAAACATATCATGTTATCATATAGCATATACATATTGCATTAAAGAAAATATGTTATAATAAGCATGTTGTTTAAAACCAATTAAATTTATAAGGCACTCCGATTAGGTAGTACGGCGGTTCCGCTAGCCGGTTAACGGACGGGGTCGGGGGAGGCCGCCCTCACGGGGTCGGGGGGCAACGCCCCTCGAAATAAAATTTTTCCTTTGGAGATACATTAAAGTTTCGTCCTAAAAATTTTATTTTTATTGATCTCATCAATAAATTTAAGGCTTACATCTGCATCACCATAAACAGCAATTGATAAATCCTTATGATATGTGAATTCAGTTCATATATTAATCTAATTAAGACAACACTGAAATCATATATCATGCTATTAAACACTTTAATTGCAATATCTCATTCAGATTCTTAATCATATTAACGAATCCTTACAGGAAACAGATTCATCAATTAACACCTTAGAAAACCTATTATCTATGTCGTTCGCACAAACCCTAATATCTTATATATACAAGAACGCAAATCATGCCAAGATCATATACATCTCATACATACAATCAAACATGGCATAATCGATTTTTATGAAAACGCAAGTGGCTCTGATACCACTGTTGGATTACGGAATGGAAAATCCCAATCTAATTGGAATAAATAAATTTATTCCATAACCCACCAAGGATCATATGTGTTTCATAAAACCGAAAGAAGGATAGACGAAAAATATTACTTTTTATTGATCAGTATGTAATCCGTCTGTTCTTGTGTTGGGTTTCCTCGGATCTTCAAAGGTGCTGCCTTCAGAAAGACGACCACCCTCTACAAGTATCCACACACGAACGGACATCAAACAGTTTTTTTTTTAATCCTAGTTCAAAGTTCATTTTTCACAAAAACGAACCAGCCTATTCAACTCTCCATTTTTCTATTTTTAAGAAAAAAGACACGACCCTTCAAATGCCCCAATAGACACGACCTTTCAAAAGCCCCAATACACTTTAAAACGTATATATCATATATATACAAGTCTGCTAGGATTTTTTTGGTTAACTAGGATTTTAATTAATATTTATTTAAAACTCATTTTAAATAATGACAATTTAAATCATAGTCCTTACCAAATAAGGAATTTATATTTTTAACCAAAAACCTTTATGGATTATTTCCTTATCCAATAAGAAAATATAACAAATTAATTACTTGTCATAATTTAAATTACAAATTTAAATTTTATCAAAATTAAACTCAAATCTAAATAACAACTAATTATTATCTATAATTTAAAATAATCTCATCATTTTAAATTACTATAGAGAGTAACAAACCGTAACCATTATTATCTGTTCTTAGTGTGCCACCCTATAGGTTCAATTAACGTTGACAGTAGGCCTAAATCACATTTTGATCCTACAAGTCATAAGCGGCCTCTAGCAAGACATTATGACTACCCAAGTTAAATGAAAAGCTCATGTTCCAAGACAACCTTAAAGTAGCTATTGACATAATCCTTTTATCATATGATATCTTGATAGAATATAAGGCATGGAAAAAGTCAACCTTATATCGCTCTATCTTTAATTTCTTGAAACCCAATTAGACTAACTAAACAAATGATATTGATCTCCATCAATTCATTTGAGCACGGCCATGCATTTCTCAGTCTCAATCATCGAGGGGTCCAGAGATATCTCTCTTATAATAAGAGGGATAAATTCCATCTTAATCACTCATATCTCACTACATGATTCTTATTATGTTCAAGCATAATCTTTATAATCATCTGGTTAAAGACAACGTTTGATTATGTCAAAACATAATATTCTCATGTTGAGAACTATACCAATCTCATATCTAAGGATTTAATGACACAACTATTAGAGATTAACTTATGACTTTGATCCATGTATTAATCTCAAGGCGGGTCTTGTCCAATATTTGTTCTCAACAAATACATATAAATTTGATTTGTATCTCATATACATATTCATCCCATGAATATCAATCAAATTTCATACTAATCTTAATTTTTGTTATTCCCATAACAATAATCGATTAGGGACATTTAGAATAATTAATAATATTATTCAAGGATATTATTATATAATAAATATGCAAATTATGATAATAGTAAATACTCATAAATATTCAAAAATACCATGTCCATACAATAGGCCTAGGGCACTATTACTAATGGTTAGTCCTACATCAATCTTCCTGGTCCTTAGTTTGAGTCTGGGTCCAGATACATCTAACCACTCCTAGTAGGTCTTCAGACTCAATTGTTTCCTCCTCTCCATCGTACTCATCTATCATATGGGTATCAGCCTCATAGACCTCTCCCTCAGGCTCAACTAGGGACTTGGATTCAGTCTCGGGTAACTCATCTATATGAAGGGATCTGATTGAGCACTGGCTGATCATATGTCCCGGTTTGTTGCATCTAAAGCATTTGAACTAGGGGTTGCCCTTATTCTCTATAGATTTGCTCTTATCCTCTCTCTGGGGTATAGGGGTACTATTCTGGGTCGACTCAACTCAGTTCGGCTTGTACTGGGTCGGCTAGTGTTGGGTCAACTCGAGAAAGTCTGGCAGGGGTCTGAATACTGGCAAAACCCCCTCTTGAGGCCGTTGAGCTCTGCACAATCGGCCGAGAGCCCCGAGCAGAGCTAGACGATTCCCCTCTCTGCTACTGGAAATCTTTTGGGTGACACCCCTATAACCCGTCGTTCAAAAAGCCTATATCAACATGAAAAAAAAATGATGGGGCCGCGCCAACCCCCTGATTCATCACGCGGGTCAAGGCCGTAAACTCTTAAAGAAAGGGACTTCAAAAAATAAAGACCCAACTTTTATTCACAAAGAGGAGAACTACAAAGAGGCGGTAAAAAGCAAAAACAAGAGGGGAGGCCCCGAATCAGAATTCGGAGTCACTCCCGGAGGCTAACAGTTCCTCCAGGCGCACCGTCAGGTCAGCCACTTGCTGACGCAGGGATGCTTTCTCCTCCCTCTGCCGGTCCATCAACCGGCATGAGGCTTCCGCCTCCCTGACCGATACGTCCAAAAATTCTTCGGCGATCCTCGCGAGCTGCTTGTTATTCGCGAAGGCCGACGCCAGGCTCTCTCCATCAACCGTGACGGAGGTGGACCTCCCCTCCGAGCGCGACGGGCTGTCAAGTGAGGAACGCGACTCACCTGATGATCGCGCTGGGGAGGCCATCTTTTCGAACTTAAATCGAGGGATAGCCGAAACCTATGCCCCTCAGTCGTATTTATACCCGCCAGGCAGGTATCTCGATCGGCCACGCCGTAACTGCCGACCCGTAAGAACTCGCCACGCGTCGCCGATTCAATGCTGGCAAAATCCGAGGTATCGCGCCCCATCCAAGCAAGATCGATAAGCGCGAGCGGATTGTTCGGGAGTTCCCCAGGCAAACATTTTCCGATCTGTCGCCCCTCGCATTAAATGCATTCGGCGCTTCCCCAAGCCGCTTAATACCGCCCCCCTTTTCTCGAAAAACGTGGAAGTCCGGCGCTCGGCCGGTAACTTGCCCCCTCGGGAGGAGTGGTCGCACCAATAAAAGCGTGACAATATACCGCCCGTACCGCTCTGGCGCCCCCTTTATCAAGCGCCGCGTGGACCTAACGCTGTGGCCTACAACGACAGCTGAGTCGCTCCCTTCGAACCCGAATCTCCAAACCTCGGGAGGGCCGAACTACAAAATTCTCCGAACCTTGGCAGGGCCAAGTCAAATGTTCTCCGAACCTCGGCAGGGCCGAGCTACAAAATTCTCCGAACCTTGGCAGGGCCAAGTAAAATAATCTCAGAACCTCGGCAGGACCGAGCTACAAAATTCTCCGAACCTTGGCAGGGCCAAGTCAAATGTCCTCCGAACCTCGGCAGGGCCGAGCTACCAAAGTCTCCGAACCTCGGCAGGGCCGAGCTACAAAATTCTCCAAACCTTGGCAGGGCCAAGTAAAATAGTCTCCGAACCTCGGCAGGACCGAGCTACAAAATTCTCCAAACCTTGGCGGGGCCAAGTCAAACGTTCTCCGAACCTCGGCAGGGCCGAGCTACAAAATTCTCCGAACCTTGGCAGGGCCAAGTCAAATGTTTCCGAACCTCGGCAGGGCCGAACGATAGGTTCCCTAAACCATAATGGGAGAAGGTACAGATTCCCTGAACTTCGGTCAAAGCCGACCCACGATAATTCGGGCTCTGGCAAAAGCGAAGCACGAAAATATCAAACTCCTGACCTAAGCAAGGAGCATATTTCACCGAACGATCTCTGAACCGCGCGCGCGAACCTCAATTGGTTCGGGCGGCATAAGACCCTCGTCTAAGGACGAGCGGAATGCCTCTATACCCCACAAACAACAATAACAACAAGATCAGCACGAGAAAAGATAGAGATTGAGAAACAGAAAATAACTCTCTTTATTGCCAATCACGATCAATTACAAATGCCTCACAGGCGTTACAAGAACATTGAAATGCATAAAATAAAGGCAAGTACAAAACTCGGACAACTGCTCCAAAGCAGACCTAGACAACTGCGATGTTCCAACATCCGGATCGACAAATCATGCAAACCACGAAATGGCCAGTCCGCCTAGACGGATAATAAAGATGACCCTCCACGGCCTCGGATGAATTAAAAGATCCAAAAGGAGGCATGGCCCGTGGATGCTGATTCTGAGGATTCGAACAACCCAGCCCGCTCCCCTAGGAGGGGGTGCTGGATCACAGGCCGCCGTCCGGACGAGGGAACCGGGGACCATCCGACCCCGGTTGCTCCCATATTTTCCCTCCCGTGGCAAGGATTCCCCTCAGAGAAGGGACAGGAACCCAAGCCAGTGAAAAAGGGAGAGTCTGCGCGTGCTACGGGGGTGTACATACACTTCCCACCGTAGCTCCCCCGCAGCAAGCCGCAGAGATCGCACCGAAAGCACATATGTGCGCTCCCCGTGTGATCTCTGTGCCCCCCTTGTGCGCTCTCCATATGATCTCCGGGACCCACCACCTAAGGGCTAGCCATTCTTCAGCAGCTCCCGGTCGCCCCAGCTGTTCGGCGGCAAGGAGCCTGTGAGAGGAAAAGTCGATCCTCCCACTCGTAGCAGCAGAGAAATGAGCATAATAGAGGCTCTAAGGGAAAATACACTTTGGGGATAACTAAACATGACCCCTCTCTCTCCCCTTTTTATAGGCAGGAAAAACCCGGGATGAGTTATCAGAGCTGAAAGTCCCAAGATTCAAACTTCCAAGCCGTGCCTCCATGTGGTCTCTCAAGATTGGCGCAGCGCCCCATTGCGCGCCAAGCCCACCGCCTGGTTATGACGCGTACGAAGATCTCCTCCTGATCCCGAATCACTGTCATCTAATACGGGTGATCGCCAGCCAGCGCCTCGAAAGCTGGCGGGCTCAGAAAATCATCCTTCGAGAATAGTACCGTCCAATAGCAGACGGTTGCGTGCGCATCATGACGAAGTAATCTGCATGGGAAAAGAGCACCTTCCGAAAAGCTCTGATGCAGCTTTATGCCTCCCACTGCGCCGTATCATCAGTTCTGGTGAAATAAAAACTGAATCACCTACGGAGCAGCAGGGCGTTGACAGAATGGTAGAAAGCGCGAAGACCTTTTCGTCGGTCCTAGCCGACCTATTTTACCTGTCGGCCCCAGCCGACCTATTTTGCCTGTCGGCCCCAGCCGACCTACTCTTTCCTGTCGGTCCCAGCCGACCTATTTTCACCTGTCGGCCCCAGCCGACCTATTTTGGCCGACATCGGCCCTAGCCAACCTATTTGTTCGTCGGCCCCAGCCGACCTATTTTGCTCGTCGGCCCTGGCCGACCTACCTTGTCTGTCGGCCACAGCTGACCTATTTTACCTGTCGGCCCCAACCGACCTATTTTTCCCTGTCGGCCCCAGCCGACCTACTTTTCCTATCGGTTCCAGCCAACCTATTTTCACCTGTCGGCTTTGTTGGCCCAGATGGCAACCCAAGAGGGGGGGGGTGAATTGGGTTCTTAAAAAATTTAAGACTTTTAAGCAATTTTAAATGAGATGTGCAAGTGGAAGAATAACTAATAGCAAAGCACAAACACAATATAGAGAGATAGAGAAGAGACAATTAAGCACGGCAAACACAAGATATTTTATAGTGGTTCGGTGCAACCAACACCTACGTCCACTCCCAAGATTCACTTGGGTCCACACTATAATCTCTCTAGATTACAGCCGAGTTGTTTTCCAAGCTCACAACTCAAACTTGTTGTTTTTCCGGGATCACAACGAACCCAGCCGGTTTTACACGGGCTCACCGGCACCAAACCCAACACAAGCACCTAGCTTGTACGAGGTAAACAACCTCCACTAGTTCAATCCCTGATTAAACTAGACACAAATAATTAAAATGAGTTTAATTACAAGCAGCTCCCTTGAGCAGATATTTCAAAATAAAAATTGAGTTTAGAAAAGCCTGAATATTTAGAGCTTGAGAGCTGGCTTGGCTTCTTTCTTCCTTCCTTCAACTCCTCTTGAAGTGTTGAATCAGGCCTCAGCAGATTCTTGACCGTTTGAGCTTTGGAGTTGAGATGAAGCTTTTTCTCCTTTTTCTTGAATGTGGAAGATCTTTGATTTGCTCTTGAAAGCTTGGATCTCCTCTTGAACTTTTGTAGATTGAGCTCTGGAGTGCACGAATCTTCCTCTTGATTTCACTCCTTTTGAATCACTCTCTTTGAGCTAGAAGATTTTTCCAATAGCTCTGTTTTTCCCTCTTTTCAAAGATTTTCTTTTCTCTCTTTTGATTTTCTCTTCTTTTTGATTTGAAAAAGCTCCTCTATTTATAGATTCTGCAAAAATATATCCGTTAGAGACAAGAAAAATAGCCGTTATTTAAAAATCTTACCGTTGGAGCTGATGTGTCATCGTAAAAATCGCGCCCAGATTTCGCGGAGTCGACTCGAGCTTTGTGGGAGTCGGCTCGAGGTCGATTACCAAAAATAGAAACATTTTAAAGTTAGGGGTCGACTCGCGAAAACAAAGTGTCGGCTCCTGAAAGTCGGGAGTCGACTCGAAGAAAATGGGGAGTCGACTCGAGAAGTGCTCAAAAAACATTTCTGTTGTCTGAGCGGAGTCGGCTCGCACAGACAGGAGTCGGCTCGCAAGAATCAGGGGTCGACTCTTGAAAATCCAAGGGTCGACTCGAGAAATCACAGGAGTCGACTCTGAAACTCTTGAGTCGGCTCCGGAACGATACAAAAATCAGAAAATTTCTGATTGACTTTAAAATCGTCCCAATTAAATTTAAATATAAATTTGACTTGAATCAATTAAATATGACATTAAGCATGGATTCAAGACAATTCCAAGTCATTGATTGAAATACAAATGTAAAATTCCTTTTGAATCTTTTAATTAGAGCTTGAAATTTTTTCAAATTGATTCAAACTCTTTAATTAACATTGAAGTTCATTCTTTCAATTTGAATAAGCTCAAATTTTGATAAATAAACTCATTTTTCTTTAATGTACTCATGGCTTTTGGAAATCATCAAAATCAATAAAGTTGGGGCAATTATTTTCAATAATTTCTCAACAATCTCCCCCTTTTTGATGATGACAAAAACATTGAGTATATGCATTATTAAAAATTTGTGATTCCAAAATCAATTTTGTGTTCATGGAAAGGCTCCCCCTCAATGAGGTAGCTCCCCCTATGAAAATTTTAATTTTTCAAAATCAAAAACTTAAGCCAAATGAGTACCATATACGATTAAAATAAAATCTCTCCCCCTTTTTTGTAATCAACAAAAAGGTTAGAGCATCAAGCATCAAATTATTTCATTCAATTCATTATTTTTATCAATTGAATTGAGGCATTCAAAGATATTCAAGATTTCAAAAGTCATCAAATTTCTCATTCAAATTACATGAAATAAACATTGAGTAAATTACATCAAAAGAGAGATTACAAAAGTTTCTTCTAGTAATCCTATTCAAATGATCTACAATTTGCTTCATCCTTCCATTGAAAACATATCTTTGAGTTATCAACAAAGGTGCAAGCAGTTGAATTTTATCTTGAAGCTCGGCGTTGCTTTGGGATAAGTCTCCAGTCACCACAGATATCCTTAAGTTCTTCAAAATATTCTTTAAATCTTCACTTAAGGAACCTGAGAGAACTGAGAGTAGACTCAATGCAACCCGATCACTAAGAGAATAAGGCTTCTTTAATTCATAAACTTTCATCAAATTCATTTTCAATCTTTTCATGATCACTAACTCAGATTTGAATAAGATCTAAGTTGATCTAACTGACATCAGAAAAACTAGCAGATGAAATAGTGAAGCTGGCAGGACAATAGCAGGAGCAGGGGGATCTGGAACAGAAGAAGCTGAGGAGGCTCAGGTGAGGAATGTCTCAACTCTGGGCCTCAGCATCTAAGCTCTATCTTCTTCTTTCTCTCCCAACTTCCATTTTTCTTAACAAACCCATCGATGAATAGTAGCCAAAGATAAAATCAGTATGCCTTAATTCTTCTTTGGCTCACTATCACAAAACAATCCCTTGGCTTTGAAATAATTTGTAAACCATGCCATAGGGCAAACTTGATTTCTTCTTCCCCACAATCAGCAATGTACCAAATATCATCCGAGGAAGATTAATGGCTTCCCAGAAACAAGCATCCATAACAAAATATCTCTCTCAGATACATAGTCAAATCTGCCAGTCTTGGGAAAAAATCCTACTGCAGATGTTGTGAAGTAATCTTAACTCCAAAGGCATTGACTTGCAAAAACTTCTTCAAATCCCTCAAATTTCTGTTCAATATCTGAGGGCTGGGATCTATCTCAGGGCAAAGGTGGATGGTCCAGATAGGGTAATTCCAAAAGTCTAGATAGAATGGCAGTGATGTTCAAACCAATGCCTCTCACCTTGCTCACAACCATGTCTCCTCTAGTCAAATTCTTGTAAAACTCCTTAACCAAAGCAGGGATAGTGGGACAGTCCAAAGAACAAATTTCTCAAATCCCATCTCAATCAACTGTCTACCAATAATAAAACCTTCATTCTCAAATAATTCAAAATCCACCTTTCCTACCCGTGTAATGATCTACTGCTGATCTACCTGAAGAGTGGTAGGAGCAGGAGGAACAAGAGAAGGAGTAGAGGAAGAATCCGAAGACGGCTCGCGGACGGGTCGTCGAACGGTCCTTTTCCTCTTCAACCGGCGCCACTGCTAGCTCCACGGGTTTTGGGTGCCATTGATCGGATAATCAGAGGTTTTGGAAGTTTGGAGGGTTTGGGAAATTTTGGAGAGATTTGGAAGATTTTGAAGAATGGAATGTCCGTGGGTCGACTCGTGCCCTAAATAATTTGGGACCACGTCGAGTCGACTCGCGCAAAGCGTGGAGTCGGCTCGCGAGTCACAGAGCACGGACACGATCTCGAGTCGACTCGCTCAGAGAGGGGTCGACTCCTGAGTTTCAGCAGAAACCGAGTCGACTCCGATACTCTCGAGTCGGCTCCGAGACCATTTCAGAAAAAAAAAATTTCAGAGAATCTGAAATGAGTCCGGATTTGATCTTTGAGTATGATTAAAAATCATGGATTTTGAGAGATCAAATTGATATGAGTTCTAGATAAAATTTCCTTAAGATTTTGAGAATTGAAAGAACTCTAGATATATTTCCTTAAGGTTTCAAAATTTATTCAAAAGGATTACAAATTCCTAACTCTCCTCTAAGATACAAAATCTTTCTTCACTTAAGGTTTTGTAAAGATGTCAGCTAATTGTTCTTCAGTGTTTACATAATCTAAACAAATTTCATCATTAGCTACATGTTCTCTTATAAAATGATATCTAATTTCTATGTGTTTTGTTCTTGAGTGTTGAATTGGATTTTTAGTTAAATTGATTGCGCTAGTGTTATCACATCTTATGGGTGTTTATTAAGTGTGATACCATAGTCTTCAAGTTGTCGCTTAATCCATAGGATTTGCGCACAGCAACTTCCAGCTGCTACATATTCAGCTTCAGTAGTTGATAATGCAACTGAATTTTGCTTTTTGCTAAACCATGTGATTAAGTTACTTCCTAAGAATGGCATGCACCACTTGTGCTTTTTCTATCTAATTTACATCCAGCATAATCAGAATCTGAATATGCAATTAGGTTTAATGTGGAGTCTCTAGAATACCATAAACCTACATTTTTGTTCCATTTAGATATCTTAATTCTTTTAACAGCTATTAAATGTGATTCTTTAGGTTCAGATTGAAATCTAGCACATAAACATACTGAAAACATAATATCTGGTCTACTTGCTGTTAAATAAAGAAGGGATCCGATATACCTCGATAATACTTTTGATCAACCTTTTTACCTTCTTCATCTTTGTCCAGCTTGCATGAAGGACTCATTGGAGTTCCGAGGGGTTTCATTGTTTCCATACCAAACTTTTTGAGTAGTTCTCTTGTGTATTTGGTTTGGTTGATAAAGATTCCCTCCTTGCATTGTTTGATTGGAGTCCAAGGAAGAAGTTGAGTTCTCCCATCATGCTCATCTCGAATTCTCCCTGCATCAACTTTGCAAATTCTTGACAAAGAGAATCGTTAGTAGCACCAAAAATAATGTCATCTACGTATATTTGTACTACAAGTAAATCTTTACTTTTTCTTTTCAAAAACAAAGTTTTATCAACATTTCCTCTTGTAAAATCATTTTCTATTAAGAATTTACTTAACCTATCATACCAAGCTCTAGGTGCTTGTTTCAAACCATATAAAGCTTTGTGCAATTTAAAAACGTGATTTGAAAATTCGTGATCTTCAAAACCTGGTGGTTGTTCTACATAAACTTCTTTATAAATCCATTTAAAAATGCGCTTTTTACATCCATTTGAAATAAGTTAAAATTCATATGACATGCAAATGCAAGTAATAGCCTAATGGCTTCTAATCTAGCTACAGGTGCAAAGGTTTCATCAAAATCAATACCTTCTCTTGATTATATCCTTTAGCAACCAATCTAGCTTTGTTTCTAATTACTATGCCATTTTCATCTAGTTTATTTCTAAAAACCCATTTTGATCCTATTACTGAATGATTTTTAGGTCTTTCAACTAAAGTCCAAACATTATTTCTAGTAAATTGATTTAGTTCTTCTTGCATTGCTAACATCCAATTATTATCTTTTTCAGCTTCTTCTATAGTTTTAGGTTCAATTTGTGATACAAATGCAAGATGATTACTAATATTTCTCATATATGATCTAGTTCTTATTCCTTGAGATGGATCGCCTATAATCAATTCCTTGGGATGACTATGAGCATATCTCCAGTCTCTTGGAAGATCTATATCATTATGATCAATATTGACATCATCGTCCTTATGTGAATCATCATCTTTAGCTTCTTGTTCATGATCAGAAGATACTTCAATATTAAGTTT